>CANXYC011202036.1:0-57987 GCA_948193065.1 Aleurites moluccanus
CATTCCAACCATACAAAATGGATTCTAATCCATAAATATTAACAAGAAACACCATATGAATATTCCTAAATCAAAAGAACTCAAAAACAAACAACTTACCAAAAATCCTTCCAAATCTTCCTTGAATTAAATTGTTACTCAAATGAATTTTTCCTTTAATTCTAAGGTTAGAAAGGTGTTTAGGATGATGGAATTAGTCTATTTCCATCAAAAAATGGAAGAAAACTATAAGGAATGGAAAATTCAAGGTTGGCCGAAACTTGTAATGGAAGAACAATGGAGTTGCTGCAGGTTTTTGCTAAGGAAGAAGAAGAAATTCTGAAGAGGTGGTAAAAATCTTGTTATATATCAAAGGCATGATTCCATAGTTTAGGTTATTGATACTTTTGGTGAAATAAAGTCATCCAACCATCCATTTCCTTTACTTTTATGCCATTGGTTAATCTAAAGTCAATATAAGTGGCTAACACATACACTTACCACACCAAATCAAAAACCAAAAGCAAAAATCCAATACATTGAGCTTATGATAGCAAATTTGCACCCGATTGATCCAACCGTCCATTTTTTCATCATTTGATCCAATGGTTGGATTTAATCAAGCCTAACTAAATATCATAAGGTTGCACACATCCTATAATCCCATATTATGAAGGAAAAGACTAAAATGCCCTTAGTGCAAACTGAAGCATCTTAAGCACCTCAATTGAGCAGCTTACAGGGAACTGTTTTCAACCGGGTTTATTTTTCCGTCTATTATTCAAATAAATTTAATAATACCATTTACATTCACTTATTTTCTTTTATTTCTTCAAATATAGTGCTAAATCCATAAAAACTCGAAGGGGCTGTAAAATGACCATTTTGCCCTAGTTCACCAAAAATTCAAAATTTTCCGATTTTATCATATAACATGCCCCCAATTAACAGTTTTTAAATCACTTTTATGCCCAAAATCAAGTCATATAACATGCATAACTATCAATTTCATGCATAATACATTATATAAGCATATTATAAAGAAAGTAAAAAAAATTTCCCCTAAGCCCCTCTTTAAGGGTTCCAATAGGGTTTAAATTGAGATGTTACAGTTTTGTGCATCTTCAATAATTCTAACTTGGCAAGTAGGTCCTCACTAACAATTTTCCATATAAGGCATTCTTTGTTTTGAAAAAATAATTAATTACTATTTAATCTTTGATTAAAATTAATAAAGTGATTTCTATATTTTAAGAAATTTATTATTTACTATTTATTTTTTAGTTTCATTATATGAATGAGTTATTCCATTTATTTTTTATAAATTTCATTAAAAAATTAAAAATAAAAAGAAAATATTTTTTAATATTTAAATTTTTTTTTTTATTACATTAGGGACATTATCCTAATATAAAATTCATAATTCATTTCTTTCACTCTCTATACATATAAACTCATAACTACAAATTTTTTTTATAAAAAATTGAGTTTAAAAAATTTCTATTAAATAATGAAAAATTTAAAGATTAATTATTATTTGGTTCCTGAAGTTTGTCAAAATTAACAAAGTGATATTTGCTTTTAGTGTGACTAATTTGAAAAATTTAATGGCAAATAAAGAGTTTTTTGGTCATTTTATAGGTATTTAACTATAAAGATTAATTGAAAGACCAATTCATTTACGGAATCAAAATATATGAATTAAATAGCAAGTTTTTCAAAATACATAAATCATTTTATTAATTTTGACAAATCTTCTAGACTAAATAATAATTAACACTTGAAAAACTAATTACTTTTTAAAATTTTCTTTAAATAACTAATTGTTTAGATATAATTATATTAAAAATTTTAATTTATAAGACTATAAATATATTTAAACTTATAAAAAATTATATTTTAAATTTTATTGGAAAAACCATAAACTTGGATAGTTTAACATTAAAAAAATATAAAAAATGTATATAAAATAAATGAAAAAATAAAAATAATTAAATATAAAAAGATAAATGAATAAATATTTATCATATATGTAAAAATTATGATTTAAAACTTTCATTATAAAACTATTGAATATATATTTAAAAAATTATATAAATACAATAAATTTTAATTCACATATTATATTATTATAATTTTTTTATTACAAAAACCATAGTCAAACAAAATATAATGAAAAATAATGTTACCTTGCGTTAAGCATCTTTTGCTATATGTTTCTTTTCATAAGCACCACTCAAAGACATTGTGAATATTAAATAAGAAGTCAATAAACTTCACTATTTGTGAGACTTTGGGAAGCTTCTATGCAATTTCCTTTCACCAAAAACCCATATGCAACTTGTCATGCTTTCACATTGAGTATAAATTTAAATGTTGATTTAATTGATTGATTGAATATAATTTATTTTTTTTCTTCTTTGAAAATATAATATAATATTAAATTAATTTTTCCGCTATTTATTTTCTTTCATATATTTTATGCATAAATATTTAAATTTTTGAAAATTCAACTCTTATGTATAAAATTTGTAATAAATAATTACGAAAAAATATATTATAAAATTTACATTAATTAAATATGATTTTAAATATTAGGTTAAATATCCAAATCACTAATTGACTATAATTCACTTTCTTTTTCCTCATCACATAATATAATTTTTCTAGTCCTATCTATAAATACATTTCATACAGTAATTATAGAACTGTGGGGGCATTTACTTATTATACCAATTGAATGGCCACTGAGAAATTACAAAAACCATCCAAGTGGTTTTCTAATAAGGGTCTTAGGCTAATTAAGTTGCAAGATTAATCTTAGATCAAAATCTAGCATGTTGACAGCAATCATATAGCATGTTGTGGTTTAAAATACCTAGCATATTATTTTCAATATATTAAAATTTATCAATTAATAAATTTTTATTCATATTCATCCATTATAAATATTCATTATCTATTAGATTTATATTAGAACATACTCCATTCGACATATTAAGACACTTATTAATTAGATTTAAAATGATTTATTTAATTTTATATCATTAACCTTATTTTAAATTAAATTATTATATTCTAATTAAATATTATAAGGATAAACTATAAAAAAGTGGATAAATATTACTTTAAAAATTTAAAATGATAATTAAAAATAAAAATAAATAAATTTTTAAAATGACAGATAAAAAAAAATATAGGGATATTTAGGATTGTTATTAAATATCCAAAAATGGTGATCGTAATCTTGATTTTCATGAGTTTCCTCAAATGATGACTTGATATTTATAGCTTCAATATGCGGAGTCATAATAATGAAGTGTTTGCCTTCAAATGTTGATTTTTGTGAAGTTAAATCTCTATGTACCCATGTAAAAATCTTGTATTATTTCGTTCAATTTCTATACCTATATATGAATGCAAGTCTACTCATTCAACAATGCTCAAAATCTTGTTTTTATGGTGTAAGAATGAACTTTCTATGTTATAAGATAAATATTAGATCCTCCTCAAAAAATAAATAAATATTAGATACAGTGGAAGTGGAAGATTTAACATCTTAATTTTGGAAAAACGACATAAATTTTATATATAAAAAAAAAAAAAAAAAAAACATTTGTAGCTTTTATTCATAAAAAATCATAAGGGACCAAAATGGGATTATGAGATTATAAAGCAAGTAATGGGCCAGAATAAAGAAGAATGGCCAGTAGGCCAACTAGTGATTTGAGTTTTGAGTTTGGACCTTAACGGCCCAAAATGATTTTTAATTCTGATGTAACAAAACCCATTTCCCTTGCACGATTCGATTCGTACGAGGAACTGAAAAGCTGTGTGCCTGTGCCACCTGTTGAATTGTTTGGTAGAACTAACAGTAATACACCTCTTGTTCAGAAATCAGAAGCTACAGGAATGTAAAAGAACTACAGAAGATAGTAAAGTTAACAGTGAGGTCAAAATCGTAATATGAGTATAAAAAATTACCACAAATGATGAATCTCTTTGAGCTCAAAAGTGAAGATTGAGAGCTTAATTGTAATGGGATTAAGTGGGTTGGCTTCTAATTTTGTGTGAAATACTGAGGAGTTGAGATTCAGCAGCAAGGCTCTAACAGCCTTTCAAGTGGGGACTGGGAAGGAACCATTTATGCTCTGTTAGTCCCTGTTTCAATTTTTAATTGAATTACTGTTTTTTAGTCATTTTTAGTACTGGGTTGTTGTTAGGATCTCGTTTGTCTGTAGTTTCAATTTCAGTTACATTTTCCATTGCCCATTATTAATTTATGGCTCTTTCTTGAAAAATGACAATCAGTTATTTTTTCTGTTTATTGGGGACTCTAACTTTTCTTTTCTTTTTTTTTTTTTTTACCTTTTTTGTTGTTGTATTGTCCACCACAGGTTATGGATGCATGGAAGAGATTGTTCTTATAGTTAAATTTTTGGGTTTAACTCATTCCTTTTAGATAATTGATTTACTTCATTATATTTCCTATAGTCATTGAAGCTATTACTGATTTTCAGCATGCTCATTTTTCAATTCGTATCAGTAAAATGTCTTAATTTTATTTTTACTATAACAAAGTCAAAATTTCCAAAAGTTGCAAGATTTTTTGGTTGTTTATCTATCAAAAATCTAGCTGAATTCTACCAAAATCTATTATGAAAGTGGAGTAATTTTTCTGGTACAAATTAAATTTCAGTCTTTGCTGAAATTCAAAGATAAGTTCAGTTGGCATTGGTGAAATTAAGCCAGTATCTTTAGTCTACTTGAAATTTGAAACTCGCATTGAGGATTGAGGAGTTGTGAATGGAATTTCCATTGTTTTTTCTACTTTCTTCGTATAACTTTCTTGTTCTTCTTTACCATGTATTGTATCTATGCCTAGGAACTTGGTAGAGAAGGGGTTAATTTCCACCAGGGAAGACGATCCTAACCATCGTCCGAAAATTCATCAATGGGCTCCATATGAGAATGCATTTTCTTTAGCAAATCCCATTGTTGGTTTCAGCTACTCAGTTCCTATGTTTTTTTATCATTCTAGCGTGTAATATTCATGTCGTGTCATAAAGCACTACATTTTGATGAGAAAGAAGATGAAATAACAAAAATCCAATGGAAAATTCTTACTACATCTAAGCTCCATGAGAAAACGGATACTTCCATGCAGGATATGAATGATTTTCTGCAATGGAATGTTACTGTTTTTCACAAGTCAAGGAGGGGCTAATGGAAGACTTGAAGACATGATCTTTAAAATTTTAGGTAGGTCTTGTGGATGCTTTGGATTATTGTTTGACGGATTTATGGGCATTGACTTGGCTTTATTTCTGCTTCCTGGAAGCTAAAGGTTTGTGAATACATTCATTAACAAGTTTACTTCAATGGGTTGAAAAGTCAAAACTGGTAGCTGCTTTAGACTTCCTGCTTTAACGGGTAGCAAGTAGCAACAGCAACAGCAACTAGGTCAATTGTTTATTTATTTATTTACAAGTTAATTACTATTTTTTCTATAAAAAAACTTAATAAACTAAATCCCTTCTTATCTTTTAAAAATATATTAATTTTATAATATATTATTAAATTTTTCCATTCAATTTTATCATTAATCAACCGTTCATAAACCATATAAAAATAATAAAAAAATATAAATATTTTAAATCATATAAGAATAGTAAAACGATATAAATATTCTTACTCTTTAATTTTAATTAATACATTTTATTTTTATTTTAAAAAATATTTTTTTTATGATTAAAAAATATATTTTCATATTTTTGATAAATTTGAAAATTATTAAAAAATATTTTTTAATTTTAATTTTTAAATTTATCAAAAATATGAAAATGAATTTTTTTATTTGTATTAAAAAAAATGTAAGAAGAAATAATTTAATTTCTTTTTAAATTATTTTTTAAAATAAAAATAAAAAATAAAAAATATTTTTAAAAAAATATATTTATTTATTTTTTATTTTAAAATTTATCAAAAAATATAAATCCTAAAAAATATTTTTTAAAATAAAAAATATAATTAATTAATTAAAAATAAAGGATAATAATATTTATATATTTTTATTATTTTTGTAGGGTTGATTAACGATTGATTAATAATAAAATTGAATGAAATAATTTGATGATATATTATGACAGTTAATAAATTTAAAAAAAAAAAAAAAAAAATTCAAGTATTGAATTATTTTATAAAAAAAAATTATAATTAACCTTTTATTTATTTTAGGGAGCTAGATAATATGCCTCTAGCTTATTGGATGATTTGTTTAAGTTGGAAGGATAGACAATCAAGATTGGAATATAAATAGTAGCAAGTCTTATTGGGCGTGTAAATTCCACTTCTATGATTACACTTGGAACGTATCTCACGGTCATACTTTTATAATTAGTCAATTAGGCGTGTAAAGACCACTTCTATGAGTACACTTGGAACCTTTCTTATGGTTGATGGTTCAGCGTGCAGAACAAAATATTCCGACTGCCTTTTGTTTTTTATTAACAAATTGAGATATTCTTAGATCAATTTGTCAGAATATCTCAATTTCTGCATTTATTTAAAGGAGGTTACTTTGTTTAATTAAAGGAAATGGTAAATCTGGTTGTCCACTGAACTTATAATTTATTAATTTATGTGAAAAAAATATATAGAGATGGTTCAAGTGGGGACATTGATGGTGACAAGGGTCGGTCCCACCTATTCCTTCTTTTCCTAGAAACTTCCCTATTAAAAAATTCATCATCTGGTGCGCTTTTTTAGAATCATTCTTCTCAGAAAGGCCAGTTCTCAAATACAATTCTCCTGCTCTTCCTCTATAGATGTTCATGCCATTAGATACACAGCATTAGATCTTCTTCCCAATTGAACATGAAATTCCTTTCTTTTATCTCCATTTTTATTATTTCCATTCTTGGTTTCTGCTCATCAATTCATGCCCAGCAGCCTTACGAGGGAAAAGCTACAACAAATTGTAGTAACAAAGACAGTTCTGTTCTTGGATACTCCTGCAATGGCCTAAACAAGAGCTGCCAAGCTTACCTTGCCTTTAGATCCAATCCTCCTTATAACACTGTAACTTCCATCTCTACCCTTTTGAGCTCTGACCCATCAGAGCTCTCTGCAATAAACAATGTTTCTGAGACTGCACAATTTGATACAAACAAGTTGGTGATAGTTCCTGTCAATTGCCTATGTTCAGGTAATTACTATCAGGCAAACACTACTTATATTGTCCAAGCCGATGACTTTCCTTTTTCGATTGCTAACAATACCTTTCAAGGCCTATCAAATTGTCAAGCTGTGCTAGAACAGAACAAAAGGCAAACTACTTACATATTTCCTGGTGAAAGACTCACCATTCCTCTGAGATGTGCTTGCCCCACCAAGAACCAAATTGATGTGGGTATTAAGTATCTATTAAGTTACTCTGTTGTTTTCGGTGATTCAGTTAGTAGCATTAGTGTACGTTTTGGTGCAGATACTGAGAGAAGTCTTGAAGCTAATACACCACTTAGTTTTTCAAATCCCACCATTTTTCCTTTCACTACACTCTTGATTCCTCTGCAAAACCCACCATCTAGTAATCAAACAATTGCACCACCTCCTCCTCCGCCTTCATCATCGCCTCCGCCTCAATCTCCAAATTCCTCTAATAACAGCTCAAATAAAACATGGGTTTATGTCACTGTTGGGGTTCTTGGAGGAATTATCCTCACATTAGCCATTGGCTTCATTATTTTCTTTGCAGTCTGTCATAAGAGTAGGAAAAGATCTGATCCTGATCCAATACTTGTCTCTGAAAGCTTTGAGGCTATTGGGAAACCTGAAAACAAGAAACTGGATGAAGAATATTCTCAGGATTTCTTGGATAGTTTGTCAAGTATAGCTAAATCAATTAAAGTGTACAAGTTTAAAGAATTGGAAGCTGCAACGGATAATTTCAGTCCCAGTTGTTGGATTAAAGGATCTGTTTATCGTGGTTTAATTAATGGGGATTATGCTGCAATTAAGAAAGTAAATGGGGATGTGTCAAAGGAGATAGATTTATTGAATAAGATTAACCATTTTAATCTTATTCGCCTTTCTGGTGTTTGTTTCAGTGATGGGTATTGGTATCTGGTTTATGAGTATGCTGCTAATGGACCCCTGAGTGATTGGATTTATAACACTAATAATGAGAAGTTCTTGAAGTGGACACAAAGAATTCAAATTTCTTTGGATGTGGCTACAGGGCTTAATTATCTACATAGTTTTACTAATCCTTCTCATGTTCATAAAGATATAAAAAGCAGTAATGTTCATCTTGATAATGATTTCAGGGCCAAGATTGCAAATCTTGCTATGGCAAGATCAGCAGAAGGTCAAGAAGGTGAATTTGCTTTGACAAGGCATATAATTGGGACAAAAGGTTACATGGCTCCTGAGTATTTAGAAAATGGTCTGGTTTCCACAAAACTTGATGTTTATTCATTTGGGGTTCTTATGCTGGAGATGGTTACTGGGAAAGAGGTTATAGCTCTATACACAGAGGAAAATATGAACTTATCAGATGTTCTGAATGATGTTCTCTTTAAGGAAGATGGAAAGGAGGAGACTTTGATGCAATTTATTGATCCTTCTTTGCAAGGGAATTGTCCCATGGAACTCACAGTTCTTATTCTGAGAATGATTGATAGTTGCTTAAGTAAAAATCCAGCTGATCGTCCAGCCATGGATGAGATTACAGAATCTCTCACAAGAATCTTGAATTCATCAATGAACTGGGAATCATCTATTGTCTCAGGGTACCAGCACAGGAGTTCTTGACGGCAAGGTTCCTGAAATGAATTCTATCACCTAGAATTTGTTAGTTTTCTTTCTAATTAAGTTACATCCAGCATTGTTTTGCAAACTTTTTTATGTCAATTATTTCAGCAAGTATAGTAACGGGAAGACTTGGTATAAATTTTTATAGATCATAATTAAAAAAGTGCTATATGTATCCATGTTTTAATTTTTATCGTCTGAAATCCTGATGCAATTAAACTAAGCAAGAAAATGCCTGCTAACAATTACAGCAAGAAGCTATTATATTGTTATATGGAAGTTGACCTTCAACTGATTAATAGAAATGATACTAGCTTATGGGTGTGATCTAAAACCAAAATTGGATGCAAATTTATTATATAAATGATATATTAACTGAATCCAATTTCATTGCATGACAGCCAGACATGATCTTGGAGCGCAGGTGTGTATGTGAATTACTCAGGAAAAAAGTAACATTATATCTTCATCACTTTCACTAAATTTACCTCTAGGAAACTACATCAGCGATGAAGGATTCACTTAATGGTACAAGTTCTTTCTTAGGGTAAAAATCAGTTTTACTTTAGATTTCTTAGTTGGTTTCAACTTTCAACCAGAATATGCACTGCTGCCAGTGGTTGTAATCCATCTGCAAATTATCTCAACTGCTTAGGTCATGGGCCATTATATAGTAAATTGATGAATTATATATATATAAATATATATATATATAAGTTCAATGGGCTTTGAAGATGCCATTTCTAGAAGTCTTTTTTTAGTTGTTGATGTACAGTACTAGTCTGTGCATTGATATCAATCCAAATTCCTAAATTATTTAAATTGCATAGTTTTCTTATCAATACTGTGGACTTCAAAACATTGAGTGAAACTGGGGCCAACTTAGGTTCATTTTCATAGAGAACCTCTGATAAGCTCATCTTATAGTCAACAAATCTAAATTAGGTAAATGTTATGAATACAAAAATGCTGATGTACAGACTTCCATTTCTGAGAAATTTTCACATCAACCTCCTCATCTGCCCTGTAGTTTTTGAGGGAAAAAAAAAGAAGATAAGAAAAGAAATACCTTCCTCCTGGATCTGTTTTTGCTCATTTTCATCATAGTTTTCTTCTTTGAAACTCCAAATCTCAATGCGGAGCAAAATTATTCTGGAAACTCACTCATGGATTGTCAAAACAGCAATTCATCAAATCCCTCTTCTGCTTTTCTTTATACCTGCAATGGCAAGAAGCAATCCTGCAAAGCCTTTCTGATCTACAAGTCTCAACCTCCTTGTAACAGTCTCTAGTATATTAAATCTCACATCTTGTGACCCATAAAGTTTGCCCAAATCGAAAATACCTCAAGTTCTGATCTCTTGCCAACTGATAAAGAGGTGATAATTCCTGTTTGTGCTCAGGTCAGTACTATCAAACCAATGACTCGTTTACTATTCCAAGTATTTATGATACCTATTTTACAATTGCAAACAACAGTTATGAAGGCTTATCTACTCGTAGTTCTCGTGTGGGAAAACAATTATAGCAAATATAGCTTATATAAAGGCATGGAACTATGAGTTTCTCTTCGATGTGCTTGTCCTTCAAGCAGTCAGAGTGCCAAATGTCTACTGACTCACTTGGTCAGTTGGGGTGACAATGTTTCTTTTGTTAGTAGGAGACTTAATGCAAGCATAAAGAGTGTAACTTATGCAAATGGGTTAAATAAAGATGATCCAACTCTTTTTCCATTTACAACAATTCTAGTTCCACTGTTAACTGAACCTTCTAGCTCCCAGACCATAATTCATTACGGTCCACCACTTTACTTTAGTCCATTTTTTCCAATTCATCCATTTAGGAGATCAAGAAAAAATTTTAATGTTTGGATGATATTTGGAATTTTCTTCCTAGTTCTTTTTTCTGTTGTATTTATGATCTTGTAGCTTTACAAGAAGAAAATAGGTCTTGGAGCTCAAAATAACAAATGGGGGAACAAGAAAAAGAAATCAGCTTTGAAGATTTTCTAGATCGAATTGCTACGATGGATCTAGGGATGTTTGATAAATTAAGGACTGCAACTGAAGATTTCAGCATCAGAAATAGGTTGAGTTGTTCTGTCTATCGTCGGGTTATTGGCGGCAAGTGTTAGCCATAAAAATGATGAATAAAGACATCGTTATTAAGGTGAATTTGCCGCGTAAGCTTAAGCATTTCAATCTGATGAGCCTTAATGCTGCATATGAGCATCACGGCAATTTCTACCTTTATTTATGAGTTTATGGAGAATGGTTCTTTAAGGGATTAGCTCTGCAAAAGGAGCTGTCCTGAAGTTAAAAGTTGGAAACGTAGGATTCAGATTGCTTTGGATGTAGCTAATGGTCTTCATTATCTTCACAATTTCACCGATCCTCCATATGTGCACAAGGACATTAGCAGCGACAATGTGCTGTTCAGTAGACATTTAAGGGCTAAGATTGCAAACTTCAGTATTGCACGTTCTGCAGAAGCAGAAGAACACGTGAATTCTTCTCTGAGATTGGCTCTGGGGACAAAAGTTTACATGGCATCAGATTCATAGAATATGGCTTGGTGACCCAAGATTGATATATATGCTTTTGGGGTAGTTTTGCTGGAATTAGTTACAGGAAAAGAAGCTGTTTTTATGCAGGATGGAAGAGAGATGCATTATCTGAAACAATCTTCTCAGTTATGGAGAAGGAAGATGCAGAAGCTCCGTTTGGCAGCCTCATAGATCTCATTCTGCGTTTGCAGCGCCCCATGGAAATCATCCTGCAAATGGTAAATTTGAGCCTAGCCTGCTTAGCTTCGAGTCAGAAAGTAGACTGAGCATCGTTGAAATAGTTTCCTCCCTTACAAAGATTCTGTTAGATGTTCAGAGATCAGAATCAACGTTTGTGCAGTATGTTTAGATATCTGTACATATTTGGCAGTATATATTTCAAACACAGCATATGTTCCTATGATGTTATTTTGATTGTAGGATAGGAACTTAGAATTGACAGAAGAGATCACTTATATAATCAGGAAAAAAAAAAAAAGAGAGAGACACTGTACAAGCCATTACCATGATTCATCATAATAAAATTGCACATTGATTTCTTCTCATGAACTTTAAACATGAGGTAATCTACTTGGACTTTGTATATTCCGTTACTTTGAATTTCTAAATCAACGAGCTATGACTGGACTGGTTATTTTAATATCTTCTTCTGTTTCTATCCCAGAAGTCCATGACCTTTCTAATGTCTCTGAAGGTGTCTGGGTGAGAACTGTGAGGTTGAAGACAACTTCTCCCATGCTTGGCCTTGCTGAAGACTTCTCTAGTGTGCACGCCATTGCCAAGTTTGCTAAGCTGAGGGCACCATCAATTGGATAGAAGTTCTCCAAGTTTGGATCCATCCAATTTTTTAACCTCTCCACTCTTTTCTCTGCAACTTCCAAGACACCTTTCATTTCCATCCACAACAGGGCAATCTCACCATTTTCTTTTGTTACCATGGCTTTCTTTCCAGAAAGCAACTCTAACAGAACAACCCCAAAAGCAAAAACATCAATTTTTGGCAGCACAGAGTCTGTGGCAAGTTTAGCCACTGAGAAATTTGCTACCTTTGCTTTAAACCTGGAGTCGAGAAGTATATTACTTGTTCTTATATCCATATGAACCATGCTTGATTCAATATGTTCATGCAGGTATTGCAGTCCACTGGCCACATCCAGTGCTATATGTAACCTTTGACTCCATGAGAGGAAGGCTACTGAGCTTGGAGACAATGCAAACTTGGGGTGCAACCACTTGTCCAGCGACCCATTTTCTGCATATTCGTAGACCAAGAAGCAAACCCCATCTGTATAAGATGAAATTCCCATTAGTTTCACTAGATTTGCATGATTCACTTTCTGCAGAATTTTTAGTTCTTCTGTGACATCTTCCTTGGTTTTCTTTATGGCTAGAACCTGTCCGTTGATGTTGGCTCTATATACTGATCCTCCTATTCTGTAATGTTCATGTAGGTCCATGGTTGCCTCAATAATCTCTTTAACCTCATACACGATTGGCTTGCCCAAATAGCCTGAAATTCCTGGAAGTAGCTTATCTTGTATAATCCTAGGCTCAAAACTCTCATATTTCTTTATTTTTTTTGTTTGAAGAAGATCTGCAGTCTCCAAACAGGAGCCACTGCGATCCAAAGTTGTCTTCTTCTTCTTGTTATCTGAATGAACATGAACTAGCAAAAACACAAGAAGGAAGATTAAAAAGGCACCAGCTATGCTTGTAACTACTATGATAACCCAGTGATGTTCTCCTTTTTGAGGTGGAGAGGGAGATGGCTGAGAGAGAATTGGCAACTTGGATACTGGGATCAGCAGTGGATGATGTACTGCAGCACTATAGTTCTGGTAGTTGTTTTCGACTGCGATATCATGAGGAGATGCATTTAACTTAGCAGCCACTTTGAAGACATCATCATCAGGTTGCCACACATATGTAATAAGGTATTGAATTCCATTCTCCAATTGAGTCTTTGAAGGGCACTTACAGAACAAAGGAAATGTCACTTTGTCCCCAGGATGCAAGAGGTTTGGATCCAGGGATGGGTTCAAGAGTTCCGCTGATTGCCAACTGGTAAGATTCTCGAATGCAGTGGTTGAAACAAAGTAGTAGCTATCACCATACTTAATCTGGTAAGTAATTTTGGCAAAAGAACCATTCCCTGTGCAACCACAAGTTATAGGTACAAGTAAGAGCTGGTTTGGAATTAAAGGGGTGTCCTCAGACACCAGGTTACTGGCACTTGCTATTAACAGACGACTGACTGCAAACAGATCAGATATGTTTCCTAGATTCAAAAAGTTTGGTGGTTGGGCAAAATAAGCAGTGTAAGTTTCGCAAGGGGAAAGCGGATCCACAGAGCACGAAAAGTTTGCGCCTTCTGATGATTGTGCTTTGATATAGGTGCCAGAAATGAAGAGGCAGAGAAAAAGAACATGCAAGAAAGGAAGAGATAAGAGAGAAATTCCCATGGCTAAAGCAGGGATGCAAAGGCTTTGAACTTTGAAGTAGTTATTTCATATGAGCTAAATAAGAACGTTATGGCAGAGTCTCACTTATGGTTGATGGAAAAGCTGAAAGAGCATTGGTTTTTTTGGAGCTATTGATCCAAATAAACTAGATTTTCTTTTGACGAATATCTGAGAGGCCCTGTCTCTACCTTTAATTTGAATGATTCTCTTAGTTATCTCCTCCCTGATATAGACATCATAGAAAAAAATCATGCCTAAAGCACATAGTTTATATTTGTGCGACATTTTCATACACAAAAAAAATAATCAAATGAGACAAACTCCTATACCATTCATTTTTTGGAAAATAATATTTCTTCTGTGGCAGCATATTAGATTAATAAAATAACCCAAGCTGGGACGGCAAGAAGTTGTTTTTCCTACCAATTCTATATTACAAAAGTCAATGGGCCAATCTCTAGCAAACAACTAACTAGATAGCTCTTTCTTGAGGGAGAATTTGTTTTTTTTTTTTTTGGCACTTGATTGCCATTAACAAAGATGTGATGTGCTAGTTGGTTAATCCCTTGCATCTAGATAAACAGAAATAGACAAGTCAGGAGATAAATAGCCAAATAAAAGGGCTTTCAAGTCTAATTGATTTGCGACCCAATCAAAGGATCAAAGATGTCAGTTCACATCATCATCTTAAGTGGCTACAAGAAGGGAGGAAAGAGACAAGAAGAAGAGAGTATTATATGGGCTACTAGATCCTGAAATTATTGTTATAAAGTGTAAAATTTTATTTTCCACGTGAAGTTAATATAATGGCAGTTGAAAAACAGTACAGATATAACTCACATGTATTTAACTATGTTGCTGCTGGAAACCAAATTATGCAACAAGACAACCTTGATTTCTTAAGGTTCGCATTCAATACGTTACTTGATGTAGCTTCCCTGCAGAGATAGACAACTCTGTCAAAGTGGTCTTAGTGAAACCAAATTTCATTAAAGAAAGAACTTCAAAATATAAGTTGTGCCCTTATTTTCTGTCCTAATAACAAGGTTCAAAAATATGTTTCTACTAGAATCAGAATTTACCAGCTGGATTGTTACAACTTGGTAGCTCTTGCAGCCAATACCATAAATGAATAACAGGAGATATTGATGCACTCAGAAATTCAAGTCAAGAAAAGAAGAAATTGGTATTTCTTTTAATATAGTGTTATGCTGAAATTACAAACTTTAATTTTGAACTAGAATATTGCTCATTACCCAAGTCCGTATGAAATTCTAGCCAGTGGTTGACATGAAATTGTTAGAATAAATATTGTATACGTGACCTCGCAAAACGAGAGGAAGGACATTATTGTTTTCCTCACAGCTTTCTGCTACAATGGCAGCCTCTTTTCGCTTGCCTTCTTTCCAACGACTCATCACCATCAAATCTTCTGTAGCAGCATCAGGCATAAAATTCGAGTCCTTCATGTCTTCAAAAACCTTCCATGCAAGAGCTGCTCTCTCACATTTGCAATAAGCTTGGATCAGTACTTTGAACGGATAAGCATCTGGCCCCACGCCACTCTGCCTAAGCCTAACCATCGTAAATAGTTTCTGCACAGTTTTAACATCTCCCTACAATGCAAAATGATACATTAACCCAGCAAATGTCTGGATATCTGGGCATATACCAAACAAAATCATCTCTTCAAGAACGTCAATGGCATCAGAATTTCTATTACACTTAGTCAGAGTTCTCAACAGAGATGAATACAAAACCATCAGATTAAATTTTGATATGGAACCAAAGAGAGGTCTGTCATCACGGAAGACCTTCAATGCAGCCTAGCATTCTTTGAAACGTCATAGAAGTCAATGATCAACCTGATGGTGCTAAAAGGCAATCTCATTCCCACACTTCTTATTTCAATTACGAGTTTATCAACCAAATCAACCTTCGCCTGCCTTGCTAAAAGTGTCGTTAACCTTTGAACTGTATAAACATCACAGGTGAATCCTGGCTAATAAGCAACCCAAAAAAAGAAATCCCAAGCTGTTTCAGGCAATCTAAAGTCCCTAAGAACCTTGCAAACCAACCGAGTCATCCACACAAAAGTTTGCATTCTCCAATATGGACACCACTTCAGAGCTCCATTGATTCAAGGCATTTGCTAGAGCTTTTGAGTCTAACCATGGTTTTAACCTAACTTCATCAGCATCGGTATGAACGTTTCTGTGGTTAACATCCTCATTATCATCCTCATCACTACTATCTGTGCAAGATCCAATACTTTTGATTCTCCCATCAGGAGACATTTCTCCAAGAAACTCCTCCATCTCCTGCACAAATCCTGCCTTCTGCATATTCTGCGAAGCAAAACGCACGGCACTGCCAAATTCCCATCAACCCTCATTTCTGTTAGAAATGCCTTAGAAGTTGCTGCTACATTGGGTATTACAGCTGTCATGTTTGAATGGTTGTTTTGATTTTGAATAAGGATAACAACTACTGCTGATCTTTAGGCCATATTTGTTGCTATTTCAGTGAAGATTTTCATGTATTTAAAGCACTTTCTATTCAATAAAAGTGTGTGAGAGTTTTCAGTCTCATTTTATATTCTTGCTCTTGCTGTCAATTTTGTTAAAAACATCAACAATTTCATTAAGCTAAGTTTTGACCTCTTCAAACCTCTGAGCACCTACGACCCTTCCACCAAAACTGAATGCTGCTTTAAAGTCCTTTTGATCCTCATCGATGGCAATATATTAAAAATCTCAATTGCTGCATCAAATTTCCTTGAACTAATAAGATGCTCAATCATAACCGGGTAAGTTCTAGAATTTGGAATTGCCCCTTCATCAATCATCTCATAAAAAACCTCTACAGCTTCTGAATCCTTACCAATTTTAGCATATAAACTCACAACAATGTTGTAAGTTTCCACACGATCAACACTGCCTCTGTACTTAATCCACAGATCTAATAACTGCCTCTGTCTCTCCAGCAGCATACCACAGCATAAGGTTCATAAAGCTAACGCGAGCATTATAATATCTTCCGGAGTTAATCTCATCAATCAGTAATCTCAGCTCCGAACTTCTGCCATTGAACCTATTAAATTTTAGCTCCAAACTTTTAGCTCGCAAGATAAAACACATGTTCAAGGCTTTCAAGCTCTAAGCAACAGAGCAGAGAAAATTAGGAATATCAGTGGAAGCTCAAAAGCAGGGCTTTTCCAGAGCTTATTTGTCGTTCCTATGGAAACAAAGATAGGTCTGTGGAAGGTTATTTTTCATAAACGACTGGAATGTAAACGACATCAAAATAACTACTCGTTTACTGTTACAAAATAAACGACATCAAAGTCTCTGTTTGGAAATTTATATTTTGTAATAAATATTTCTTATTTGAAAATTTATGGGATAAAAGAAACTATATTAGTTATTAAGAATAAAATAATATTATTAAAAAATTATTTTGAATAATTAAAATAATTATTATCCTATCCCATTTTTCTTTTCTTTCTTATTTGAACTCTCAAAGAGAATCTAAATGTTTTTATTTTATTTTTGTTTTTCCAAGCTTTATACTTATGCATTTCCTTAATGAGGCACTTTAATTTTCTTAATTACACTTTGACTCTGGCATTAGTAGTTGAAGAAGACCAAAATCAACATAAAAACTTTATTTAAAAAAAAAGTTATATGATGCTCTTATACAATGCTCAGATCAAATAATTGACAAAATATCTCATTTGCAAATAAATTTTATTTTAGTGAAAGCTATAATGTAGTTGATCAAAATGTCGAGCATGAAGATCTCTAATGATGGAATTTTAAGCAGAATTCCACCTTAACCAAGAAAAGAAAATGGAAGTACATATTCAACATTTCCACTATATCAGTATCAATTGAGTTACAATACCTTGTCATAACATGCAATGATATGCCAACTTCTAAAGCAAAATGACTGCAATTGCTCGGAGGCAAGAGCATTTCCATTCCTTATTCAGTCTCCTAATGTATTTCTTTTTATGTTTTGATCCTATAAACTGATGAATTTAAAATATGATAATAATGTTAAGAGCAAATTGTAAGGTTAATCCATCTATTGATTTTCTTACTTTTTGTTTAGCTTATATTTTTGAGTTTGTTGTGTTTTTTAGGTTCCCTGAAAATTTCTTAAGCAATTTCAAGCAAAATAATAGTTTGATATCTATTCGGATTCAAGTCGGATATGAAGGAGATAGAAAATCACCAAAAAGGGGAGGAATTGGCTTGCACAGCCGTGCATAAATTTTCAACGCTGCCAACTTTTATTAGTGAGGGAATTAAGTGCACCGTGCAAGATGAGAATGCACAGCCATGCACACCTCTGGAGCTACAATTTTCAATATTTTTTAAGGAGAAATCTTCCTAATTCGATCCTACTTCAAGATGATTAATTCACAACGAATTTCCTCCCATCCTAAAGACTTCCAAACCTTCTTAAACATTAGTTTTAAACTTCTATAAATAGAAAGTAGTTCAATACAAGTTTTGGGAAGGCAGAAAGGAAGAGGGAGAGATCCCCATCTCCAATTCTCCATAGAAAGAAGATTAAAATTCAATTTGAGATCCCTTCATCAGAGTTTTCTCTAAAATTTCTTCTCTGTTTCAATTATTTGTTTAGGATGTTTAAATTCAATTCAATTCAATTAAATCTTTGTTTTCTTTTCATGCAATAAGTTAATAAATTTCTATCTAAGATTTTAGTTGTAATCTTTTAATTTACCTATAATTATCTGTAATGGATTAAATTGAGAATTACTTCTGAGAATTATTCGATTACATTAGAACTTAATTATTATAAATATCTGATTACTATTTACATGATTAAAATATTATATAAAATAATACAATACTAATTCATTAAAATATTAAACCTAAAATAGTTATTTCTTAAAGATAAGAACACCACTTTATAATTGAAAACAGACATAACTATAAAATAAATACAACTTATATTATAACAGATAATATCATATAATTTAAAGAAATCTAATCATTAATTCTAATAAAATAAAATCCAAACAACTCAATTATAAATAAGTATTCAATTGATCAAATCTAAGCCCTAAAGCTTTTTATATTATTGTTTAATTAATTTTCATATTCACTCAAGTTTAATTTAATTTTAATTTAATATATTCTTTTGAAATTTGTTTATCTAAATAATAATAAAAAAAAAAATCTTAATTTTGATGCTCATCAATCCTTACTAGCGGATCAACATTCTACTTAATTATTACTTTTTATTGATATGTGCACTCGCAGATTTAGACCAACATAAACTATATGCAGGGTGGGTTCAACCGTTCAAGTATTTGTAAGGGTTGAAACATTATTCTTGTAGCATTCATCTAATCAGTAAAATCTGAGACAGGAAAGGTTCCTGTCAACCGAATATGCTCGAGGGTACTCCTGAGTCCAAATTTCCGTACTGCCTGGTTACCACTCCGGAATCCATCTCCATAAGCTGATGATGCATCTGACTCGATCTGGTGGTTAAAACATTCACCAAGTTTCTTCTCAAAGTCGGACCATTTTCCCTTCTTTGATGATGTAGAAGAAGATGGTGATGGCGATGATGATGATGATGAAACACCATCTCTGGAACTAGAGTAGAACTCAGAATCCAACCACATATGAGCTAGCACCTGGCATATACCTTCTTCCACCTCTGGACATAGGTTAGGGTAACCTGTCAAAGACCCATTAGAGCTACTTAGCTAACCCCATAGGAGAAATGCCTTGCCTCAACAAGGTCATATATGTTATAGAATGCTCGAAAAACCTTTAAGCCGAAGCCATGCATGCATCATCTCATGAGCCAGGATTGAACCTGTCAACAATCTGTGTATAAAATACAGGTATTAGGACGTATACATAATAAAAATTCTCTAGTGTGATAAGAAATGACTTCTGATAGGTAGAAAGGAAATGAAGATGATACCTGGGAAGGCCATACAAAATTAGAATTGCAGTCACTTCACATCTACGACTTAGCCTATAAGGTTCAGTTATTAGGTCTATGAAGTGGTAGCCTGCCCCTATCCTTGGCCCCCTTGAAACCTGGTAATTTGGTTAAACTGATTATGGAATTCCATTCCAATAAATAAACATCTTAACAAAACTAAATAACTGTAGCTCAAAAGTAAGAGTTACAGTGGTGATAGTGTGCTCTTCTGATAAGCAGAGTCCTCTGGTCTCCGATAAGTGATGATGACCCTGGCCACAACAAAAGAAGGATATAAAAGCTAGACAAAAATAAAGGAGAAAGAAACGAAAGCACATTCCTGCAATTGAGAGCTTCAATGCATAAGCCTTACATTCTTTTCTCCCTCCATGGCCTCATTTAAAGCTTGTCTCTCTACCAAAAGTAAAGGAATTTCCTGCTCCAGTTTCATATTCAAACCTTCATAAAATTCTTGTATCTCTAAGTAAAGAGGTTGGCATTCACGAGTATCCATTATTGCAGAGTCAAGGCACTCTAAACATAGCTTCCGACCATCATCAAGGGATAGATATCTTGTGTCTCTCGACTGCATGGATGGAGTGTTTGCTTTATTAACAATATTACAAAAACTAGAGGTGAATTCAAGGGAATGTCCCTTAGATGGTGGAGGGGCAACTTTTTTTTTTCCATTGTTATATTTTTCCTTCTTTCTTGGTTATTATGAACTAACAGATTGAAATTTGTTCAACTGACCTCCATTCTCTCACAACTACAGCAACAAGGAGTTCCATCACGCTCATGTGAGGGGCAGTACTTCTGTAGCCAGAATGGATGTACCCTATTCTCGATGAGACCAGATGAATTAGTTGGAATCTGCATAAAGAAACATATTGAAGATCAAATACTGGTTTAGAGGATATATCATTTAGAATTTGAAGAAAACAAGTTTTTCTTTATTTTTTTTATATTCTTTATTGATTTATTTTTTATGTTATAATAAAAGAAAACATGAATACCGAAATCCCAAAGTCATATACGAATACTGACATCCCAAAGTCATATATGTTAATAAACAGTATGTGCTAGGATGGAAAACTAGTGGGTAGCCCGTCCAGCTGACAGAGAAATGCGTTCGACAAGATGTTTATAAAAGGTTTTTGCTCTGCGCCTCTGCCCGATGAGCTATAATGCTTGCTTATCTAAAGATGCAATAATCATTTGAATGCCCCAACTGCAAATCCAATGTAAAATGGCATCCCACCAACCCATTTATGTGTTTTTTGACCCATGAGCTGAGCTCTAAGTTAACAGTGCATATTTATAAACATTTATCAGGGTAAACTTGCGTTTCAGTGGCAGTTAATACCCCAGGGTAAAATCTGCAGTCTGCACATTTTTCTTCTGAAGCAAATGCAGTCATGGAGTTTACTTGTTTGTGTGTGAACAGAGCCCTACAAACAAGGTGTACTTCCAAAAGCACAACAAACCAAAATATTAAGGACTCATCATAATAAAATTGCAATTCCTTTTGCTAATAAAATAGTCTAAAAATACTAAGCATTCTCTCTAACAAAAGCAACTAATTATAGTTTAACAAGTTAGCGTGGTAAGAATAAGATTTCAGAATATGTTTTACAATAGCTTAGAGTTTAGCTAATGCCATTGGTCACAAAGCTCATAAAGACTTAATCCCTTCTAAATGTCTTGAATGCATCATTGAATGAAAAGAAAAAGGAGTTAATATTACCCTGCCAACTAAATACTTACAAAGTTGTTGCAAACATCACATCTTGGGTGATGCGGCTCCTTATGGCATGTCTTGTGGTAAGGACGATTCCCAGACATAGAGAACTGTCAGAACAAAAAAAAAAATTGTAAGTTAATAAATATACATCAGTCACCTGACACTCCACTAAATCGCAATGGAAACTTATCAAGGATTCAAGCACACTGTTCATCAATTTCAAACCAAAGCATCAGTGAGGTTAAATGAGATTTGGACCTCATAATTGGTAAAGGGCTGATTGCAATCAGGGCAACGAAAACATGCAGGATGCCAAACAGCACCCTTAAAACTTAGAAATCGGCCATGAATAATCTCAGCATTGCACCCAGCACAGATCCTAAGAAAAATTCATTTTCAAAAACCAGATCAGATTTCATAAAATCTGTGATATGGAGGAAACAAAATTAACAGATAAAATGGAAGAAGCATTATACTTGAAAGATAAATGAAAATAAATGTAAGTTCTATCTTCAATTTCACAGTATCATTCCCATAGAGTCTAGTCAACCAAGTTCATTCTTTGGTCTTATCCTTTTCCAAGAAATACAAGGATTTCTGCAAGCTATGCTCATCTATTAGTGTATTTTAGGCCATTTGTGCTTGTATCATCACAAAATAGTATTGTCATTCTACCAAAGCTTCCTATGTCAATTTAGAAAGAAATTCAATCCGGTAACTAAGATTAAACATTCCAACTAGTAAGAACACAATTTTCAGTTTCCATCTCGTTCATTTTCTATTAATGTTGATATAAAATTCAGTCTAAGACAAAGGCTTAAACTAAGATTGCTTAACTCGATATTGTCATGTCAGAACTCTAGATATTTCCTCTAGAACTATATGTAAATGACATTTTTCAATCACATTCCCAAAGGATACCTGCATCTGCAATTCAAGTGATTCCTCTACCAGCCAGAAATTTCATACCTCCAATTAACAATGTCATTCCAAAAGAGAATTGCAAATTGCACTATAAGAAATATTTTCACTCAAGTCTGAGACAGCAACTAAAGTACCACCAACTTCCAGCAACACGGAGGAAAGAAATTGCACATGAATTAAACATGTTTTGCCTGCTGAAAATTCGATACAAATTATCATATCTTCCAGCATAAAAAGTGGAATCTTCTTTCCTTTAGAAGAGTTCAATAATAGGATGAAAAATAATTATCCTTTTGAAATTTGACTGGAATCTAATGATGTCATTCTGTATTTAGACTACGGTCAGAGGAGAAAAATAAATGTTCCACATAGCCACATATACCTGTAACGAGATGGAAAGAGAAATGAACAAGGTGACAATGCATTTCCAAAATCATATTGAGGAGGTGAATCCACATTTAAACTTTCTTGAAGAACTTTGGCAAGTTGTTCATCTTCCTCCAGTTGAGCTGTTAAATGCTTTTTATCTTCCTCGGCTCTCGCATGCCTTTCTTCTTCCTCATCTCTTGCAAGAAAAAAAATTTGCACATGAATTAAACATGTTTTGCCTGCTGAAATTTGATACAGATTATCCTACCTTCCAGCATAAAAAATGCTATCTTCTTTCTTTTAGAAGATTTCAATAATAGGTTGAAAAATAATTATCGTTTTGAAATTTGACTAGAACCTAATGATATCATTCAGTATTTAGACTATGGTCGGAGGAGTAAAATAAATGTACCACACAACCACATGTACCTGTAACGAGATGGAAAGAGAAATGAATAAGGTGAAAATGCATTTCCAAAATCATAATGATGAGGTGAATCCACATTTAAACTTTCTTGAAGAGCTTCGGCAAGTTGTTCATCTTCCTCCAATTGAGCTCTTAAATACTTTTCATCTTCCTCGGCTCTCGCACGCCTTTCATTTTCCTCAGCTCTCGCACGCCTTTCATTTTCCTCAGCTCTCGCACGCCTTTCATCTTCCTCCAATTGAGCTCTTAAATACTTTTCAACTTCCTCAGCTCTTGCACGCCTTTCGTCTTCCTTAGCTCTTGCAAGCCTTTCGTCTACATGAAGCAATCAATCATTAACCCATACACAGAAGAGTACACTGAATGCTTGCTGTCTTGATAGGCTATTTGTGATCAACAACTAATGATCATTTTGATACTTAAACAATGGTAAGAAAGGATGAGATTTTTCACGGAAACGCAACTTACCAATAACCTTTTTCCTTTTTCGATCTTCTTCTAAAAGGGATAGTGCAATAGCACGATCAATCTCTTCTCTGTCAAAGTCAGATGAATCATCCTGCATTCATATTTTTCAGAAAAATAAATTAATTAAGTGAATATAGGGAAAACTTAACAGATAAGTGTCAGATGAATCATCCTGCATTCATATTTATCAGAAAAATAAATTAATTAAGTGAATATAGGGAAAACTTAACAGATAAGTGTCAGCATATTATGCAAGAATACAGAGGCATCTCATCTGTTTCATAAACTAATTGATCATATACAAAATGTTTTACTATCATCACGTTCCTGTCAAGGCAAGCCTCTTATGATGGATAATCAAAAGAAAGTGATAAAATTAATAAAAATAGGGCATTGTGTAATTACCACTGAACGAAGAGGCTCATCCCAATATCTATCATCTCCGTACTTGCCATGATACTGCTCTTTATAGCTAGAACTCATAGTGCGGAATATTATTCAATAGCAGTCAGGAAAATTTTGGTGGCCTAAGAAGTCAAATTATGCAAGAAAAAGAAATTCAGGATGGGAAAAGAAATGCACTAAGTAGTTAAGACATAACTTGCATCAGCAAACTCATTCAATCCTCCAGTAGTATATAACAGTACAATCAATTTACCAATTCAAAAAAAATCAAGAAAATGAGGCCAACTAAGGAGTTTTTTTTCTATTTAATTGATACAGCCAAAGGCTTTTGATGGATATAATCAAATCCAAGAGATGGTACTAAAGTTAGTCCTGAATACAAAGTTAATAAACAGCACAAGTAATTAAATATAGAAACACATACTAAACAGTATGCCTCAGAAATCAAAAAGTTGGGATATTGATATGGCAAACAGCTTCCAGATTTGGAGGCAGTAATTTAATTAAACATGCCAAGCGTCAATCTAAAAGAAAAAACACGATTACGATTGCCAAAGAATATCAGAAGACATCAACTAGTGACTAAAAAGGCAGTTCAATCCAATACAGACAAATCACAAACTTTTATTTTTTTATTCAATGAATCAGAAATTTACAGCAAGCCAATAAAGAGTCAATCCAGAATTACCCACCATATATAGAAATTTAAGCTAAAATTCACCAATTCTTAAAAACTTCACCATTTCCCCACCCATATCCCAGAATAACCCCAGCAATCCTATAGTTTCAGCTTAAAAACACAATCTGCAGAAACAATAGAATCTGATGAATCCGAGAACAGAAACATCAACCGATACCCACGAGTGCATAGTCAACAAAACAGAATTAGATGAAAAGTCATATTCGCCATATTTTTAGCAGCTAACCAATCCTAAAAATTACATAAACTTTATTACCAAAATAAGAGATTAAAGAAAGTAAAAAGATTTTTAGTGAAAGAAAGAAAAGATTCAAGAAAATATAAGAGATTAAAGAAAGTACTTTAAATCCAACGCAAATCCAGGCTAAAAGGGGGATACAAATGACGAGTGTGAGCTTCTAAAGAATTTAATCACATATATAGTACACCTTTAAATCTTCCTTCCTTAAAAGACCACAGAACATGAGAGAATAAAACGAGGAGTGATGGGATAAAGTGGGGATTCAATAAGCCCACTTAAGGGGGCTGCTCAGCAGTTTCTTATTTAATTATCTAAAAAGCTTTAGGGGGCTGCTCAGCAGTTTCTTATTTTAATTATCTAAAAAATTTTATAAAATTTTTAAAAAATTATATTTTGATAGGATTTGATATAATAAATTTATTAATATATTTTTTTATGCTAAATAAAAATTTTCTGGATAATTAAAAATATATTATAAATTTTATATATTATATTTAACGATCTAAATTTAATATATTTATAATGTATTTTTAACTATCTAAATAATTTTTATTTAGCATAAAAAATATATCAATAGATTTATTATATCAAACACTATCAAAATATAATTTTTTAAAAATTTTATAAAATTTTTAAATAATTAAAATGAGACGCATATACACAGCAGCCCCTCAACCCGTTAAATTTTAGTAATTTTTATATTATTCCATCCAATTGCTTGCTGCCATGTTTCAAAATTTATTTTTTCTTTATATTTTTCTAGTTTTTCCAATAATTTGAGTGACGTCACTTTTTTCTCTTGATTGATTTATGTCATGATTCTGAACTTCTTACAGATTCAAGAAAGAAGAGAAATGTGAGATGTATTTAAATGCTACTAAACTCACATTAGTAAATTAGTTGTCTTTTTGTCCATGGACACTAAATTTATATAGAAATTCACTATGTTACTTTGCATTCATATTCAACTAAAGCTCAACAAACACAATTTCATAAAATTAAAATTTAAATACAAAATTTACAGAGTTATATATAATTTTTTTTAAGTACTCAAATAAATTATATAAGTTGTTAAAGGTAGGATCTATTTTCCTTTTTCTTTTGAATCTCTTTCTTCTTCTAACTCTTCCTCTTCTAGTAATTGTTATTATTATTGTTGATTTTGTTGTCACTATTTATATTTTTTATTATTTAGAAGAATCAATAAAGAGTTCAAGAATGATGAGAAGTTTTTTTTCCCATCTTAGCATATAAAAAAAAATCTACACAAATTCTATTGTCAAACACAAAATAGTAAAAACAGGTTATAAGTTCATTCTAAAATTAATTATTTGATTATTGTTTATTAAAAAGTAAATAGAATTCAAACTTGAAATCTATTTTGAAATCACATCAATACTACTTAAATAAAAATTCATTAATTTTAATTAAATTTTAAAATATTAATATAATAATATATTATATATTAAAAAATGAGATATATTATGTGGATTGTGCTTCCAGCCTTTCAAAATATATATATATATAAATTTGTTTGGAAAGATTTTGATTGAAATTGAAATTAAAATTTCAGTATTTGACAACTATTTAAAATTAAAATTGAAATTTTATCTATAATTTTATGAAATTATAATATAATTAAAAAAATAATTTCACAATTTTATTCTTAAACTATAAAAAATATAATTTTATAATTACCACAACCATTATTTTTTCCACCGCCACTGTTATTCCGATACTACTGTCATCTCCAACACTATCATTGATGATGAAGGATCGTCGAACCATCATCGTTAATGATGATGACTCGCCAAATTATTACCGTTAACAATTAATCATCACCTCCATTGTGATTGTCACCACCGACGATCCACTATCATTTTCATCATTAATTTTTTATTTAATTTTAATTTCAATTACATTTTTTTCATAAAATACAATTTTAATTTTAAAAAATTTGTATTGAAATTGTCAATTCCTATTCAATTTTTTTTTTCCCCCAATCGAACCCTAAAGGAAATTGGTGGGCCAAACACTCATTTCTAAGCCATTAATTATATTTAATTATAGCTATTCTATTTTAGTTTCTTCCCTTCTTTTGGTTCTGTAGAAGTCTCCTTTGAAAGCTGCCTTTTTCTCATTTTGCTTACATGCATTTCTCTTTCAATTTCATCTTTCTTTATTCTTTTCCTTCTAATTGCTTTTTATAACACCCTTTACTAGCTAGTTTTCTCAATAATAATTTTGATGCATTCCATTCAAGCATTTATGCATTCATTAATGGAAATATTAATAAATCATAAATTAAAGCTTTAATTGTATAAATTTTTATTGCATGGATGGCTCTTTCTATTTCACATATTGTGCAAAAATGTGAGTTTGAAATCTAAATTTTATAAAAATTTAATTCAATCAAATTAATATATTTTATTTCTTCCTTATTTAAAAATCATATTATATATTATTAAATAATTTGTTTAAGTTATAAATTTACAAGATTTATATATTTGTTCCAATCTTGTACCCTCTAATTGTCAATGCTATCTTTGCCCATTAGTTTCAGAAGATTAGAATTATCTTAGTAGAGCCCAATGAATACTTGTGGGCCTTGGAAATAGTCTTGCTTCATCTAGCCCACAGATATTGGGCCTAACTTGTCTACAAAGTAAAAAGTTTCCTGGGCCTTGTTTGTTGACAGAAGCGAACAACTGTTCCTTTAAAATCCTGGGCCTTTGTTTCGAATACAAATAGGATTGTACCACGCTGATATTAATATACGTATTTTGAGTATCCAAAAATGCTTAAATTGATTAATTTTTTTTTAAGTTAAGTATCATTGTCTTTCATTTTTTAAAATTATTTTATTTTATTAAGTAGTTAATTTATTTTATTATATTAAAATTTTTAGAACTCCGCATTATTATGATAGTATTAGAATTATGATCATAATTTTATTGTTATTCCGTTAAGCATAAATTTTTAATTGATTATGTTAAGAGCATAATGTCAGTTCTGAATAGTTAAGTAATAAAATTAAGTTATTAAATTTTTTTTGTCATTCAGGATTATTATGAGTTCTAAAAGTCTTATATTTTTTTGTTCTCTAATATCGGTTACGTGCCCAATAAGATCAGGTCATTATCGATTTTTTTAAGAATATTTTAATTAATAAATATAATTATTAAATAATTATATTTGAGATATATAAATAAATTAATATAAAAATAAACTGAATAAGAAAAAAAATGAAATACTGATAAAATTATATTTCATTACAATTATTATTATTTCAAATAATATTTTAAAATTTCACTATTTTTACTTATTTATTTTATTTTTAAATTTATTTATTTAATATTATTTAAATTTTTAATTTTTAATAAATATTTTTAGAGTATTCATTAAAAAAATTATTTGACTGTAATGTATAGAATTTTTAATTTTAAATAAAAAATAAAAATATTTGATATTTAATTAAAAGTATATTTAAATTAAATTTTTTTAAATAAATAAAAATAATTTATAAAAATTTTAATTGATAAATTTTATTTTTTGCAATTACAAACATTACCTGTAATATAATAAACTTAATAAAAAAAAACACTAAAGAATAATAATTAATAACAAACCACTCAAAAACAAAAAAAAAAAAAGTCTAAAGGCTGCAAAACACACTTTTGTATCAAATAGTCTCTCTCTCTCTCTCTCTCTCTTCCATTTTGCCTCTTTGCTTAACAGCCTGTTGCCTTTCTTTTTTGTACACGTGTCATCTAACACCTCTCTTGCCATTTGGACCACCATTTCCTAGGGTCCATGGCCTTCTTTAGCCGGCGACCTTGGGATTAATAAATTCAATTAATTAAAAATTATATTGATTAATTAATAAATTAATAATATATTAATTTAAAAAGAGTATTTATAATTTAATAAATAATATTTAATCAATTAAAAAATTATCATATTTTATAATCTTATAATTAATTTAAATATGAGTTAAATGAATTAAAAAAATAATAAATTAAATATTAATTAATTAAAATAAAAAATATATGTTATCAATTGAATATAAATAAAATAAATTAGATAAAAATACATATATAAATTAAATATGAATTAAATAAAAAAATATATAAATATAATTATTTAAATTTAAAACAATTTTTATATAAATAATTTTAAAAGATCTATTATATATTTCATAGTTATAATATTTTCTCATTCAAAACGTATTTAAAATTCAATTATGATAAATGAGATGAGATGCATAAAATATTATGTGAGTATAATAAAGAGCATTCATATATATAAAAAAAGAATTAAAATAATAAATTTATGATAGATTTTACTTGAAAATTAATTAAAATATAATAACAAATACACTAAGCGAGATTAAAGATGATTATACATTTAAAACATTAATAATATTTCATAAGTTTTTATTATAATTTCAAAATTTATAGATGTAATAAAAAATTTAGAATTAAGATTTAATTATATTTAAATTTTAAGAAAAAATAAATAATAATAGGCTCATATTTTAATAAAGTATCTTAGTCTATAATATATATAATATTAATAAATTATTAATTTATATTATAAATGTGATCATGTAATTATATATAATTTTTTTTAAAAAATATTATTTTATTAATTTATTAAAATTATTAATTTAATTTATTAATTTAAAAATTATTATATAATATAAATTATTAATTTATTAAGTATTAACTTATTGAGGTTTTACTGTACCGAGGACCACCTCTCATATATTCATACTAATTTATCACCTTAAGTGCCCATTATATGCTTTCAATAATTTCAGGGTCATTTTCTAAGTGGGTCCAACCTAAAACGTCCTAAGAACCACCACCCATACTTTTAAATGCTTTTTTTTTTCAAAATAATTTTGATTTTATTCTTGCATTTGATTATTGTAATATGTACTCTTTCTCTCTCTCTTCGATAAAAAAAAAAAAAAATCTATTATTTTTTTAATAATATTATTATTATAATATTAAAATAAAATATAATTTAAATTAAATAAAATAATTAAATTATGATATATTAATTTATAAAAAATATATATATTAAAAAGGATAAATATAAACTCTGAAATATAATTAACTCTATTAATAAAAATCAAATATTTGTGGTTAAAAAAAAATTGGGATTATATCATAATAATATAAAGAAAAAGTAAAAAGGAGGGTAAAATTTTCTCGAAAAGGGTGGAGCCATACCATGAGAATGTTGGTCCCTTAGTTAATGCAAATGTAATCATCTGAGAGGAAAGTGACCCACTTTGAGAAGGACATGACTGTTTTTGTTGTTCTCAATTCCCAATGGTAGTTGCTAATTATCTTGTTTAGTCCTTAATAATCCTAGATTACACCACATCTTTGTGAGAGATCATATTATATAAATTAAATTAAATTAAATTATCTAGCTAGCTAGGGCCATTCCTCTAATTAGTGGGTTTAATTTCTTGTCATTTTCCTTTACTAGGGCTTAGCTATATACATTGAAATTTTAGAGAGCTTTTTCTTTTGATTTTTATTTGATAAAGAGGGCATAGGATAAGACTATATATAGTGACTGACTTCTAACTTATATTTATTCTCTTGTCAGTTTCTTCATTTATATTAGTGGAAACCTGACACAAAATCATAAAATCTATCACTCTAAAAGTGTTTAACCTTTTAATATTAAAAACAAAAACAAAATCAAAAAATTAATTTTAAATCAACCGATAAAATTTTTATATATAAAATATTTTAATTTTAAAGGATCAATCGAAATTTTTTTTATAAATTAATGAAATTTTTTTTAATCAAACCTGAACAACCACTTAATTTTGTACTTAATTGAAAGCTTGATTTAAGTCAGATTTTGCATTGCTTAATAGCATCTTTCCATCCTCTCTAACAATTAATCACTGACTTACTAATATAGATTTTGTGATAAAGAAAAGTTCTTTAATTTTAATTCATCAAAAACCTATTTAAGTATATACATACTCAGTTTTCTTTATATAGTGGCTATTAAAGTGGAAAAGGGTGTTTCTGAAAAGGTGTCTCTATCATTAATATTTTAATCTTTATTAGTCTTTTTCTAAGCAATTTTGTTTTTAGTCGGTCCATATATAATATATAATTAAACATATGTTTATTAATTATTATTAGTATACAAACTTTAATATGATATATTAATGCATATATAATCTAATGTGTGATGATAAAAGAAATGATTGTATTATCTTATAATTATTAATTATATATGACTAAACATTTTTTAAATGAATATAGTATTTAGCTTCTATCTTCTTCTGACCTGGCTTAGCTAGCTCACAACATTTTCCATAGTGCTTGCTTCTCTAGATTGCTTTTTGGTTCTTTTGTTTATTTATTTTTATTTTGTTGTTGGGCATTGAGAAAAGGAATTTTTACTATTGAGATTTAAACTCTTTTAAAATGACTATAAGCAACTTAACAATTGGATTAATTACTGATTCAATAATATAATTAAATAAATGAATTTAAAAGTTTACTTAGAATAAAACAATTCATTTATAAATCCATATATTTTATTTTTTTATATAATTAAAAATTCATTTAAATTAACTTTCTTTTGACCCGAGTACAAATTAATAATTAATATTCTAAATGAATTTTATACTTAATAGCTAAACATCAAACGTAACAATTTATTTATAAATGAAATAAATTACTCATTTAATATTATCGTAATTAACCCTTTATTGATTTAAGTGGATAGGAATTCGATATTTTTTAAATAACATCTTAAATTTGAATCTTATAAATAAAGAAAATAAATTTTACTAGAGTTTTTTTTCCTTATAATAAATCTATCTGATTTGAATATGAATTTAGACATGATCATTGTGACTATCGGATGATTTTAAAAAAATCGTAAAAAAGTTAAATAATTTAAAAAAAAGTGATTACCAGTAAAATTTGGTGTTTTTGATTCACTTATTTAAATAAATAATTTTTAAATATATTAATTATTACATTATGATCCTAGTTAATTGAAAACAAAAATATTTTATACATCAAAATAATTGAAGTAGAACAAGACCTACAATCAAATTGGAACTATATCTAGAGGCTAGGGATTAATTCAAGTGCACATTTGTATTGATTTGGTTTGTTTATTTCTTTAAAATAATTAACATAAAAATTGGATGACTTGACATGAATGGAACCTTTGAAAAATAAACCACACTTGACATTATTGTAATGATTTTCTAATGATATACGTCTAAATAATCAACAATGGATAGATTTTCAACTTTCTAGGACCCAATAGAAAAACAGCTTTAACCATTTTAATAACATGTGTTTGGTGGTGCAGGAGGGTAACGAGGCTCAATTAATTAAATTTTAAACAATAATATAACAATATCTTTGTTAATTAATTGCCTATTATACAGTATTTTAAATAAATATATATATAGTATATATATGCCTAAGCAGAAGGAAAGTGTTAGTTAAGGCTTAACATCATTATTAGGTAAGGATTACCCAATTTTTATAATTAATTATTAAATTTTTAGTTGATTTCAATTGCAAACAAGCAATTAAGATATAATGGGAGTATGATTGTACATTTTTGGGAGAGTTATATTATTAGTATAAATTTTTCTATTCAAATGTCTATATTTTATTCTATGGTTGGTAGTTCTAAATTACAGAACATGAGGGGATATGGGCTTACCAAACTATTTGGAGGGATATACATGACTAAATCTTAATTAATTTTTTGGTTTTAATTAATTAAATATCTTTAACTTCATATTTATTGCAAAACATGAGTGTTGTTTGCTTGCTTGGGGGATATTATCCTTGAAAATAATGTTGGAGAGTTAATTATTAAATGATCCTATTTCAAAAAGGTACTGTTATAAATTGTTTAAATTAAAATAAGAAAATAAAATTTTAGTAGTTATTATTCTAAAAAATGTGTTTATATCAAAAGTTATATTCTAAATGATGTGTTTATATTAAAAATTGTGTTTATTCCTAAAATTACATCTTTTGAGTTTTTTATTTTATTAAAAATTGTATTTTTTACACTAAAAATTGTGACTATTCCTTAGATTATAACTTTTGAGTTTTTCTATTATAAATATATGTTTGTTAAGTTGATTTTTAAAGTTAATGAAAGTTTTAGATATAATATTTTTTCTTCGAATTCAAAAAATTAAATTTTATTTCTCATCACTTTTAACTTGAAATTTTTCATTATTTACTTAATACAAAACTTTTTAGAACCTGTCATATCGATTAAATCTATTTTCATTTAATTCCATAATAATTTCAAAAAGAAAAGGGGGCAAAAATCACTTTTAAAAAAGTAAATTTTCGCGTTTTAACTGATATTTTATTTATGTTATTGCCTTTAATATTTATATATTATATCTTTATTTTTGGGTTTTTTTGTCTCTTATTTTTAATAATTTTTCCAACAGGTACCATTATGCATAAATAAAAATCCTTAAATAAATAATTTTTCTCTTAACTAAATGCCCATGTTGACTCGGAGTTTGAAAAATTTTTGTTTACACGAATATATAAACTTATCTCATTTAAAAAATCAACGAGCGATGAAATATTTTAGTAAATATGATTTTTTTATCGCTTTTCGTCTAGAATATCTATGACCTTTTTTTTCTATTTTTGGCCAATAAAAAATAGCAATATTTTTTTTTCTTCATATTTTCTTATTTTATTAGAATGATGTATACAATATAGGCAAGAATTTTCCTAAGAGTCTTATAAAGACATGGCTCATCTCCTTGTCTCTAGCCCTAGATAAACACCATAAATCACCATCACTAATTTAACGATAGAAATCAGTGAGGTTTAGATTGGTACATTTCATTGATCCAATACACCTTACGAGGATTAATTTGTCTTTGGCTTCCTTCAATTGATAGCCTTAGTAGATGGAATAAGGATAATATTACATAGAAATCCACTTAACTTTAACTAGCAGCCAGCTCCTTATATTCGCATTTCGCTTGGCACAAGAGAAAAGAGCTATACCCTTGGAAAAAAGGGCAATTGAATTGGAAAAGACAACAACTTGCTGTATGCACTATCTTATTGGGGTCCTATTATTATCTTTACTAAGTCTTTCCACTTCCACCATAAGTTTTCAAGTTCCCTCACAGTAGGAAAAATTTTAATTAATTCTTTTTTTTTTTACATTCAAAAATGAGAAAGAATTTCACGATTATTAAAAAACTAACAATTTACAGTAAATGGATATCTATAATAACATGTTGATTGTGTTATCAAATGTTAATATATATGAGTTAATAATATGTTAATGATACTTTCAAATATTTGTAATAATATTACTTTAAAAAAAATTGTTATGAGTTTTATACATCGGGTAGTCTTACTACAAATTCTTATTTATTATTAAGATAAACTCATATTAATTGAAAATAGAAAATATAAGTGCTTAATATATGGTGAGAGTTTATCACCTAATTAGTTAGTTCTAACTTTTTAGTAATAATAACATCTAATATTATAATATATTTTATATGTGTTTATGTGTTTAATACTTTTCGTTCATATAAAAAATAAAAAATTTAATATGATATCAGAGCAGATTTGGTCCGATTTATTAATTTTTCGGTTTGGTTATCCAATTTCAGTGGATTTGGTGATGCCGTTGCGTTTCAAGTGTTTAATTCAAATGATAATTGGATGTTCATTCCCTCACAATTGAGAATGAACATTCAATTGTCACTTAAACGGAGTATTAAGATAATTTTATATTGACTGAGAATAAAAAATATAAGTATTTAATATATGGTGAGGATTCATTCCTAATTGTCACTTGAGGAGGGATTATTAAGATAATTCATCATTGATTAGAAATAGAAAATATAAGTGCCTAATATATAGTGAGAGTCTATCACCTAATTGATTAGTTCTAACTTTTTAATAATGATAGCACATAATATTTCAATATATTGTTTGTATATTTATATGCTTAATAATTTATATTCATATAAAAATTAAAAATTTAATATGATATCAGAGTAGGTTTGACCTGATTTATTGATTTTTTGATTTGGTTATTCATTCCTAATTGTCACTTGAGGAGGAAAATAATAAGATAATCTCATATTAATTGAGAATATAAAATATTAGTGCCTAAAATATGCTGAGAGTTTATTACCTAATTAGCTAGTTATAGCTTTCTAGTAATGATAACACTCAATATTTTAATATGTATTGTATGTGTTTGTATGCTTAATACTTTTTATTCATATAAAAATTAAAATTTTAATATTTATATCAAAAATTTCATTTTTTAGCAACATGTAAATCTTGTTGTTAAAAGAGATTATTTATCAGCATATTCATTATAATTTAAAAAGCATCAAAAACAATTGTAATGACTTTAATTAAGCAACTTATTTTGTTTAATTTTGATAAATAATTAACATTTTAATCAACAAGTTGTTTGCATGATTCATAAATAATATCAAGTTGTATGCATGATTCATAAAATAATATTCTGATGATGATGTTTGATTACACAAGGAATTGTTAATTAATCAATCTAAGGTGGACCAACACCAATAATAAGATTATTAAGAGATGACTATAACTTGGTCATAATTGACTTTGTTAGAGTTAAAAAAAATTTAATATATAAATATAACAAATGATATTTCATATAATAAATGAGACTCACCATTTAATATTTTAGGTTTTTTTTAATTGGATTCAAAATTTTTCATATAATATTATAACATAATTCTATATTCTAATTTTTTATACTTTTTTATATTCTGTCCATTATGTCTGCAGTTGTATGTCAGTATGATCTAACATATTTACAGAATTACAGCAATATATATCAGTAGGATTTAACATTTGTGTGAATTTAAATTTATTTGACTTTTAGCATGTTTGTGATAATGCTAGTTAAGAAATTAATATGTATCAAAAGGAAATGATGGAGTTAAATTCGAAATTTCTAAGAATCTTATATTTTACCGTTATTATATGGCATATATATAATAATATTACTATTTTTTTCAAATTTATATAAGAACCAGCTAGTATATATAATTATTAATTTAAATTAACTAAAATCTTAGATCAAGAAATCCCTTTTAATTATTAACAAAAACTAATTTATAATAGTAATTAAAATGATGATATAAATAAAAATATAAATAAGTGAGGTTGTGGTGACCACAACATTAGAAAGCTCAATTCTATACGGTGTATTGCTAGATATATTTATATATGGAGCATGTAAAAACTATGTTATTAGAAAGTGAAAGGGATAAAAAAAAAACAGAGGAAGCATCCGGAAAAGGAAAGGGAATAAATTGATAGACATCAAAGAGACAAAGGCAAGGCCAAAGGGACCATTCATCCATTTTCTTTCTTCCAATATATATATATATATATATATATATATATATATATATAATTAAATATATAATTATTTACTATTTAGTCCTTAAAATTTATCAAAATTAGCGAAGTGATTCCTGAATTTTGAAAAACTCACTATTTAGTAATCATATTTTGATTTCGTCGTACAAATTGGTCATTCCATTCAGTTTTTTTACAAATTCTATTAAAAACATTAAAATTAAATAAAAATAAAAATAAAATAACTTTTAATATCTAAAATACTCTTATTTTATTTTATTTTTATATTAGGAGCATTATTTTAAAATGAAACTCATAATTCATTTCTTTCACTCTCTCTACATATAAATACATAACAACAAATTTTTTTTTTATAAAAATGAGGTTTAAAAAATTTATGTTGAATAATCGAAAATTTATAGAATAATTACTATTTAGTTCCTGAAATTTGTCGAAATTAACGAAATGATCTTTACTTTCATATGACTGATTTGAAAATTTTAATGGCAAGTGAAAGACATTTTGATCATTTTATAGATATTTAAAATTAAAATAAATGGACAGACTAATTCGTTCATGAAATTAAAAAATAGAGACTAAATAATAAATTTTTTAAAATATATGAATTATTTTATTAATTTTTATAAATTTTAAAAATTAAATAGTAATTAATCATTAAATATACATAAAGTTATCATTGTACAAACACAACCATATATGTACTCTATTATTTTTATTTATAAGAGAAGAGAAAGTGGGGAAGGTGAGTGAGTTTTGTTTTGTTTGTACTGTGTGAAGTCATTTTTGCTTTGAATCATTTGCTTTTCTAATAGTAAAATAAAATGTCCACTCCCCACTTGAACCTAAAAAGAGATAGTTAGTATTTGGCGTTGACGCTTCCTCGTACGACAATTTTGCCTTCTTGTATTCACACACCTATATTATATATTTTACCCTTTCTTTCATTCTCTCATTACCTCTCTTTCCTTTTCGTTTTTCCCCCACCTTTGTAGTTTTTCCTTGCTTTAATTCTCAATCATTTTTCCCCATATTAGCCATAAAATGCATTACAAAATCAAGTTTTGACTCTAATTAAGATTCGAATTTATAATTCTAAAAATAATTAACAAATAGTTAAACATCAAAAGAACAACTGAAAAATTTCTCTTGTTAATGTATATGTGATAAATTCTCCTCTTTGTTGTTAGATTTTTTTGAGCATTTTAATTTTCTCTATATTTTCATGCATATAATTTTATTTCCATTGATAAAAACAAAATCAAGACGGCTTATTATTGAGCGTAGTACAAACAGATCTGAATATTAATTAGAAGCTGGAAATTTTGGGTTTTTTTTTTTTTTAAATGATTTAGGAACTAACTTGTGGATCTAATTAATTAAATGTCATAATCTAGATATGCAATTTGGTATTTTAATTAATTATAATATTCAATTGATCAATCATGAGAGTGAGTTATATTAAAGATGTAGTACTTTTCTTTGGGACATCCTCATTACAGCAATCGGTGGCTGCTGCATCTTTCAATCCTCATTGTTTTAATATCTTAAATTCCTTAATTGAATTTATTATTATTAAAGAGCTAGTATTCGAGATTAATTGGGTGCATATGGATATGTGTTATTCTATTATTCTTTCTATTTTTTTTATCTGTCGTTTAAAATTTTATACACATATTAAGACACTTATTAATTAAATTTAAAATAATTTATTTAATCTTATATCATTAACCTTATCTTAAATTAAGTTATTGTATTCTAATTAAATATTATAAGGATAAAATAGAAAAAAGTGGATAAATATTATTTTAAAAATTTAAAACGACAATTAAAAATATAAATGTATAAATTTCTAAAACGACAAATAAAAAAAATAACAAAAAATAAAAAATAATATATAAAAAACCAACTATAGAACCTTGTAGAAATAAGTACGTGAATGTTATTCTATTCTGTGTTAAGACGAGAAGTAACATCAATTTTTTGTTTTAATTAAAACATCAAGATATCCTAGGAAAGAATATAAATATATATAATATGATAAGGGATAAATATAGAAATACAATTAAACATGAATAGACTAATGTTGGAATATAATCCCACATTGATAGATTATAAAAGTAAATATCAACATATATATATAAATAGAGAATCTTATTATATCGATTTGTTCACATATTTATGGTTAACGTGATCAGACAAAAATATTATTGAATAACCTACATTTTTTTTTAAATTATCTTATTGCCCCTCGTTATTAAATAAAGCTAAGTATAAATTTATTCAACTAAGCCTATGATAGTTTAAAAATTGGCTCACTCTTCCAATAGAGCCTTATAAGATGCCTTGCCTCATTGATAGCCAACATATTGGACAAGCAAGGTTTGAAGGGAAATGTCTCACCCCATAAGCAAGCTTCACTTTGTCTCACCATATGTGAGTTCTTTTAAATCTCGTGCATTCTGATCTATCTGATTAACTTTTGAATCAACCCAATAAGAAACATGAACATATAAGAATAATCTCTCTGACAATATATATAGAAGCTTTATATATCTATAATGTCCGACATCAAAATGGTTGTCTGACTATTCAATAGTAACATAATTTCAGCATCTCCCTGAAGTTACTAGACTTTTACCAACCCCAGCGAATGCCTTGAGATATGAAATATATAATTGATATTCTCAATTATTAAAATATTAGATTAAGTATGCAACTTTTCACATTTTTCTTTTATTAAAATACTTTTTTTTTTTGTCTCAAAATAGAAGAACAATCATCTCTTTTTTGAGCTTTTTACATCTATAAATCACCTGATTTGAGCATAGTATAAAACTTGACCCTTTGATACTAGTTTTGTTCATCTTACATATCCAAGTCACTTATATTAACCCAAATTCATGACAAAAGAGGTCCACATATCATTTCTAGAAAATTTCTGGATCATCATAATTAAATTGACTTATATCCTAATTGCAAAAATAATTGCAACTAAGTACTTATTAGTAATGAATGGAGAAATTTTATTATCCAAATAATTATATAGATAGACTAGATACAGGAAGCCCACAATATATGAACTTGTTCAATTTAAAGATGCACTATGTACATCCACCAAACAAATGATTTTCTAATAATTTTGATGTAAGATATATATGAGAAATGTATACATAGAAAGGGCTAGTTTGTACGTATTATGAAGATACAGCAACACCACACCATCATACTTCAACTATATCAACACAATTATTTTGATTCCATCAAGAGATTAATAATTTATGAGCCTGTATTGCAGGACCAAATCCATGCTGAGCCTCATCTATAATATTTATTAGAAATAATTCGCAAACTATACATTATCAGTAATTATATGCTACAGTATTTTTGAGATATGCAATTAAATATTAGAGTGATTTATGAAATTGTTAAGTTGCAAATAATAAAAATACAAAAGACAACTCCAAAAGTTGATTATTTGGTTAGTAAAGAAGTTGGCTTAGATTATTGATTAGAGTTTAATTTTTATGAATAATATTTAAAATGAAGGATGATTTTAATTAAACGAGCCAACCAAATATGGTAGTGGCAGTAGCAATTAGTACTAATACAATATACGAACACGTGCGTAAAGCCGACTTTCGCAGGTGACAGGTAGATGAGATATCAGATACTAGAAGATGAAGTGGGCAGGAGAGTGTGAGATTCACGTGACCATCACTCAAAAGACGATACAAGCAGAAGGAGAAGGTTAACCTGTCAACTATCAATCCGGTTTGCAGTTGGGGGAAAGAAACTACTTTTTAATCTCTCCCTGATATTTCCCATCTTCTCATATACATATAATAATTAACTATTTAACGTGATCTTGCATTCTAACAAATACTTAAATTGAAGAAGTACTTGAATGACATGTTTATATTATACATAATTAAATAATGGATTAATGTTGAAAAATTCAAAATTATTATTGATTAGTAGTTTATTAGTTAAATATGTATGTAATTTTATTAGTTAAGCAATATATCGAATTCAAGTCTTATAAAATTAAGAAAATAAGTGTGAAAAAGTTTTTTTTTCTTTTAAGTCTTACCTGACTTAAATCTGAATTAATTAGAGTCAATGACAATTGAATATCGAAAAATTTCATCAAAAATATTTATGTAATTTTATTGGAATTATATAAACTTAAAACTATATGCATTTCAAGTTATAATGCTTTTATTATAAATTTATAACTTATTGTTTAATTGCATGCCCAAATGTTTGAGACTTAATATGCATAAAGCCATGGGGATATCTTTTCTTTCCACCATAAAGAAAAGGATCAAAATTTCACCATGTGATCTAATTAAATAGCAGTTTTATACATGATGAACCTTTTGAGATTTATGACAATATTACTACTAGTGTTACCCAATATATTTAAGATTTTAGTTGGTAAAAAGGAAATGATTTATACAGTATTTGAAATATAAGAGAACAAAATGAGTAAACAAATGTTTTATGTTTATTCTCTCAATTTTGAATAAATAGAAAAATGAAATTTACAATAAAATAATTAAATTTCTTCTTATTTCCCATCCAAATGAAATATTAATTTCCTTTTTCCACTTATTTTCTCATTTCTTTTTCGATTATTTATATAAAATTATAAATTTTGACTGAAATTTAAATTCATAAATCATAATATTTTAATTATGAAAATAATCACAGTATTACATATCAATCTTTATTAGAAATAAACATGAATGCTTATGCAAATAAAATGCATAGCTAGAGATATAATGGAAAAGGATAGCTTGAAGCAAATTAGCAGTTATATAAATCAAGGAATTAGAAACTTGCCATCTTGCAAGCAGGACACTACCTCATAATAGTTAATTTTCAACTTCCAAACAATTAGAAGGATAACATCTCAACTTCAACCTGAAAAGAATCTAATTTCCCATCTAGCTTTGGTAACTCCATGCATGAATTAAATTAATAAAACATGTCAATATCTCCTCCATATATAGCACCCACATCATCATACTGTGGCGGAATCAGAAAATTTTATTATGGAGACTAAAACTAATATAATACAAATTGGAAGGCCAATTAAAAAATTTTAAGAATCAATTAAAAAAAATTAAAAAAATTCACACACATATATGTATTTTATAAATTTTAGGAGATCATACTCTCTCTAATCTCTCTTAGTTACGTACCTATCAACAAAGTAAATAAATAAATTATAGAGCTATAGCTTGCCAATAAAAATATACACTGCATGTTAAAAAACGTATCCCATATTAAATAAAAAAATAATAAAAATAACTAATAATTTTATATAATGATTCATTTGGATAATAAAAATTTGAACTTTAAATTTGGATTTGGACCGAATCTCTTGTTTGAATTATTAAAATTAAATAGATTTGACTTTGATTCAAATAACTAATAAAATTTAACCCTTCAAAAATTTAATACTTCAAATATTATTTTTTATCTAATTATTTCAAATCTAATATATTCATTTTTAACCTAAAATTTCTAAATTTTTTTTCAAATTTAAAATTTCTTACCTCTCTAAACAAGAAATTTATAAATATATAAATTTCAAATAATAAATTTAAAATATGAGATTTAAAATTTAAATTCATATATTCAAATACAACATAAATGAATTTCAATATTTATTCACTTATAAACTCAAATAACTTTGATACTATCCAACTATATATACTCGCAAGCCAAAACCAAACTCCCAAGTGGGATAAAGCACATTGCATTAATTAATATCAAATTTCACCAATAAAAAAAAATAATATCAAATCATTGTCACCTATTCTTATATGTATGTGGGTTTATGTGAATTTAATTAAATGTATATTGAATATGCAGCTCTCTGCAACAGTAAAAATTATTTTTTTTACAAGCATAATTAAAAAAAAAAAGGTAAATAAAGGGAGAATTTTTTCTCTCAGTGATGAGTTTATATGTATCATCCATCATTCACCCTAAAGTTAATAGATTTGTATATATATTATTGGTGATTTGGAGCCTTCAAATCAATATCTGAATAATGAGATGTATTGGAAATGAATCAATTTAACAATGGTGCTAATTTTTTGGATCATTAAAGATATAGTTTTAGTTTAATTATTTTGTCCTTGTTGTCTCTCTATTTATTTATTTATTTTTTATATTTCTCTAAAATTGATCAATTGGGGAGGAATTGGGAGTTGGGTTCCAAGATTTATGGAGAGAAAGAGAGAGAGAAGGAGATTAGATTTTTAGGGATCAAAGAAATTAAAGTGAATAGTGTATATAAAATTTATTAGTATATTGCTGTTTTGGCCGCATAAAAAATATTAACAAAAATTAATTAAAAACAACTCTCACATGTCAAATTTTGCATGCTTTGCCAACTTGTTTTTCTACTAATAGCAAGTGTATTTCAATTTGCATCTTTTATCGGGTTGTGTATTATCTTTTATCTTATATGTATTTTTTTATATGATATATTAATTTTTTTAAAATATTTTGATAGTTAATATTTTTTTTATAAATAATATAACGCATTATAAAATAAAAGATAGAACACACACACACAAAAAAAAAAACAAATGATTCGAATTGAATTTATATCCTATTGCTTTAGTTACAAATAATAAAGTGTCAGGAAAAGTGAATTAATTATTGTATGCGTGTGCTTAATTATACCATTTGAAATATATTACCTTGGAAATTAAATTAAATTAAGGCTCCTTAATTAATTATCAGATTAATTACCACATATTAGGTTTTAGTTAGATGTCACTCTTGTCAATTCTCACAACAAACTAAAATTATAACTACTTAACAAGAATGATGAGAATTCATCTTAAGTAGTGGAAATCAATAATTAAGTTTATTTTTTTCTTCGTAAATCAATTAAAATTGTCTTTTTGCAAGATATATACTCATCTTGGGGTGTGTTAAGAACAACCTTCTAGACAAGGGTACATACCATATTTGATAATGTCGTAATCCACCATTAATATTGGAATAAAAGCACAATCAGAGAAAATATATGTGCAGGATAAGCATCTTTCTATATAGTATAATATTCCATTTTTTTCTTTTGGAGGATAACAAAATTACAAAGATATTGTCCTAATCCATCATCATAATTAAATGGAAAATAAAAAAATATATATATATATATATATAATGATGAAACATATAAAAGATAAACACATTAAAAAGAAAAAATAACTTCTAATTCTAGCTAGATGATATAATGATATGATAAGTGGCAATTAAGGTTATATGATAAGTGGCAATTAAGGTTACTACTCATATGTTCTGAGGAAATTAGTTCCCTAATTGAGTATTACATATTCAAAATTTAACCATCTCTTTTTTAAGGGAGGTAGTGGTTAACTATTCACAACTATTAACTAGTGATCGATAATTAATTTTAATTATTATCTTAAATTATTAAATGTATTAAATTTTAAAACATTATTTCAATCTTATTTTAATAATACACTAAAAGCATTCGTTAAGAACAGTCATTTTAGATAAAATATAATTATAAAATTATTATATTATAGAAATATAAATAAAATAATATAAAAAATAAGTTGGATGAGAAAAAAAAGATGAGATATTGATAAAGTTGCATTTTGTTATAATCACTATCATTCTAAGTGATAGATTATAATCTCCACTTTTTACTTATTTATTTTATTTTTATTTAAATTTTTAATTTTTAATGAGAATCTTTAAAACACTTATTAGAAAAATTATTTTTATAAATATAGAAAATTCAAATCTTATATTCCGACCACTCATCCAACTTGTCTTAAACTATATTTAATAAAGAAAGAAAAAATTATTTTATCAGCTAAACTAAATAACTACACTAATTTACACCATAATATTATATAAATTTGTTTGTAATAAAGTGCATGTTATACTTTTCTCAATAATGTTATGATGGAATTAAGCCAAAATACAAACAAGATGATCACTAAGAAACAAAATAACTTTCTTTAACACTAGAGAACATGGAATTAATAACAAAAAGTAGCAATAATAAAACAAATAGCAAGGTGAAAAGTTAATAGAAAACAAGTAGGAAAATCAAAATATAAATAAAATGAAAAGTAAAAAAAAATATTTCATCGGTTAAATCATATAACAATTAAATAATAGTTATTTCATAATATATACGAGATTAAAATTTGAAATTACTATGGTTTTTAATAAAATTATTTTTAAAATTATGAAATTTTCGATTCAAATTTGAGTGGAAGCTAAATTAATAAATAAAAAAATAGAAAGATATGGAAACCTATGTATGTAGAAACTAAGAGGCCACATAGAAAGGGTAATCAAACATACCCATCTTGACATTGGCTAACCCAAAAAGCTGTTATACGTGCTTTTCACACACAAACCTAACTTAAAACTTTGCCCTCACATAAATACCCAAATAATGGCAAGTGCCATCCATCTTTTGCTTGTAGAGTCAAACACATCAAATTGAGTAAATTAAATTAAATTAAATTAAAATAATTTTATAATTTATTTAATTTAATTTGATTTGAAAAATATTAAAATTTTAATTTAATTTATAATTTGAATATTTTTTTTCTTTATTTCAAATTTAATCAAACTGAAATTATATATATATTTAATTATTATTATATTAAATATATTTGATTTTATTTTATATATAACTATATTTTTTAATTTAATATTAATTTAAAATAAAAAAATCATCTATGTAAATTAGTTAAAGATAAATAAAAAAATCGAGAAAAATTACAAGTTTTAAGTGTATTAATTAATGAAATAGATAAATTTTATATTGTATAATATTGAACTATTTTTGAAATATTTTATTATCAATACTTTATTGAAGTTTTTTCTTAAATTTATCATAAAATAATGATAATTTATAAAAAAAAAAATTAATTTAAAATCGATAAATTAAAAATATTCAAACTGAATTAAATCGAAACTAAACTGATAATTTAACTATAATGATGATTTAGTTTGATTTGAAAATTTTTTAAATCAAAAAAATAATTTAATTTAAAAATAACCTTTCAAATCAATTAAATCGAATCAATACCAACCATCGTATCATTTATTTATTCATAAAAATAAAAAAATCTCTATTTTTAATTTTAATTTAAATATTTAAAATTTATATTATTATTGTCATTAATAAAAAATTTATGGATTTGTCCTGTCTATGTAGCTAGCTAGCTTTGGTTGCGTTATTAATGCATAAAATAGCATCTCCAAATGTCCAAAATGCCTTCACCAAATTAATTTTTATGATAGGGTTGGAAATAATTATTAGATAGGGCATTTTTGTCATGTAATAAAATCAAGAGGATGGTGGTAGTTTGGATCATTGAGATGACCTTGTACTCACCTTATCTTTATTTTGTTCCGTAGTTTGCGTTAGTTTTCCAAAGGACTTGTATGAAATGACAATAATACCCCCTATATTTGTAACCAATAATATATTTATTTCTCTAATTAAAAAACTTCATCAAATTTGATTAAATCGTCCTCTAAACAGAAATAATTTAACTCTTTGTTTCCATTTAAATTATTTTTTTTAAAAAAAAAATCATCTTTCTGACTTATAAAAATCCCATTTTCGATAACAAATTTAGATTATATATCATTAATAATTATTGATTTGAGTGATAAAAAAATAATAATAAAATTATTTATTTTAAATAAAAATTTAAATTTAAATTTTATAAATTGAGAAAATATTTATAATAAAAGTTTAATCTCTTACCAGACTTTCAGCTCGCTCGTGCATTAGTTATTCGGCTAAAGTGAACTTGAAAAGAAAATACATAGTATACCGGTCAATTCTTGGAGGGGTCTACATGAGGGCTGTTCAAGTAATTTCATATGGACAAATCAATAGTAGCTCAAGTCTTTGTTTTCAATTTTCTCTTTATTTTATTTTGTTGTTGTCAAAATGAAGAACAAAAATAAAAATTAAATTAATTATAAAATATTGGTGAGTGAAAAGAGAAGGGTGAAGGAGAGAAGAAGAGAAGAAAGCAAGAAAGAATAGCGACCTCTTCTCCTTTTGTTTCTTTTTTCTTTCTCTTCTTCTCTCTCTATGGGGATGAGTTTTCTTTAAGAGAAATATCAGTAGTTATAAGTTTCTCTCTAGCTCTAAGTCACCATTAATCTTTCTTTTTCTTAGTATTATTTTATTGTTAAAACTTCACCTCTCTTTCTCTTTCTACAAGTCTCGATTGCAAAAAACACACATACACATACAAATAAGTGCTGCAAAGAGCAGCTACCAAAGAGAAAAGAAAAGAAAAGGTGAGAAAGAGAAGGAAAGGAATTTGCAGAAGCTTTCATTACCACACAAACAGAAAAGGATGGTTGAGAGTTTTGCTTCCTTTCATAATCTGCAACTCCTCCATGAGGTACTTATATGCGTGTCTATATATGTATATATATATATATACATGTATAGATGATGAACAAAGCTGAAAATGATAAAAGAGTAATTTATTTGTTTATTTATATAATAAAAAAAATCAAGAAAAGCTCTAAGAAAAGACCCATTTGATACTCTTATAGTCCTATCTCTCTCTCTTTTCTCTCCCTCTCTCTCTCTTCCTCTTTCCTTTCTTGTTTTCTTGCTATGTCTCTTGATATGTGAACTCTTTAACAATAAAAAAAAGATTGATGTTTCTTGTGTTTTATTGCGTAGTCTAACTGATCCATGTAAATCAGAATTGAAGAAGAGAAAAGGGGGGTAATAAAAGCAACTATTATGCAGGAGATGATGATCAAGATACTGATATGGGAATAGCAACACCACCACTCCCTCCAATTCTCTCTCACTCCAAGACTCATCATCATCATCATCACCAATTAATTCCACAAAAGTCTAATTCTATGTCCCAAGATTATCACCAAGCAGCAGGCATCTTTTCTTTCTCGAATGGATTCGAGAGATCCCAAGTAGCTCACCACGAACAACATCAGCAGCAGCAGCAACAACCTTCTCACTTAGCTCAACAGATCCGCAGAGACAAACTAAGAATTCCACCAGGATATGACCCACCTTCAGGATCATTATTAGGAATCGAAGACGAAGAATCCGGTGGTCTTCCTGTTTATGAAACTGCCGGTATGTTATCAGAAATGTTCAATTTCACATCTGGGGGTGGGTCAGCCACCGCTGCAGAATTATTGGACCAGCCGTTACAATCTAATTACCGGCAACCACGGCAACAGCAAGAATGGTACAGTAACAGCAACAGACAAGGGATGGTAGTCGGGGGTTTAGGTCCTTTAGGGGATTCAAAGAATCATAATCATCATCATCAGATTTCAAGTATTAATGCAGATTCAGCTGCAGCCATGCAGCTTTTTCTTATGAATCCACAACCAAGATCACCATCTCCTGCTCCTCCTCCTCCCCCTCCTCCTCCTTCAACTTCTTCTACACTTCACATGCTACTTCCAAACCCATCTACTTCTTTACAAGGTTTTAGTGTTTCTGGTCCTGGACCTGGTTTTGGTTCTAATTGTGAAATATCTCCACCACAATTCACTTGGGTTCCTGATAGTTCACATGAGGGAGGCAATAACCCAAGTGAAATTGGTGGAGTTGTGGAAGGACAAGGACTTTCTTTGTCATTATCTTCGACTTTACAACACTTAGAAGCCGCAAAAGTAGAAGAATTAAGGATGGGGGATAGTGGATTCTTTTATTATAATCAAGGAAGTGGAGGTTCTTCTTCTGCTGCTGCTCAATATTACAAAAATTTGAGTGGTCAACAACAACAGCCATTGCATTTGCAATCTGGGGTAGTAAACCAAAACCACCAGGTTCATGTTGGGTTTGGATCTTCTTTAGGAGTGGTTAATGTTTTGAGAAATTCTAAGTATGTGAAGGCAGCTCAAGAATTGTTAGAAGAATTTTGTAGTGTTGGGAGAGGTCAATTAAAGAAAAACAAATTTACTAGGCAGAACACAAACCCTACTTCCAATAATCCTGGTGGCAGTAGTGGTGGTGGTAGCAGCGGCGGTGGTTCTTCTTCAACAAAAGATCTCCCTCCTTTATCAGCTGCAGATAGAATTGAGCACCAAAGAAGGAAGGTCAAACTTTTATCCATGCTTGATGAGGCATGTAATCTCTCTCTCTCTGCCCTTTTCTCAAGAAACCCAATCTTTTTTTTTTATTAGTCCATTAATTTTAAAATTAGAAGGAATTAAAGAACAGAAAATTCCAGCCAGTTTTTTAACTATATTTATTTATTTATTTTTAATTAAGATTTAATACTCAATCAGAGAAAAGCCGGCTGGTGCAATAGAGTTTACAAAAAATAGGATCTAATAGTTAGAATTGTATTAGTCATTATTTATACTATTTAATTTAAATTAATTAAAAATCCCCAATAAAAAAAAATAAAATTGCATCTTTGATTTGATTGGTGGGGGCTGTCAAGGTAATTGGGATTTTTCGTTTGGTGAAGAAAAACATAGAAAGTCTAATTATTAGAGGTATGCTTCTGGCAAAAGAAGCAGACGTTCCTCCTGATTGAGAAGATGACTAGTTAGCCGCCACCAACACTGAATTACGTAGGGAATTAAACAAATTATTATTATTTTTAAATCTATAAGGTGTCTTATATCATTTTTTTTTTTATTTGCATTTCGCAATTAGTATTGATTAAAAAAATTTAACATGATGAGATTCAAATATGACTAATGAAAAAATTTAGTAGGAATTTATATAGCCGAATCAATCCTTTAGATTTATTATTATTATTATTATTATGATGAAGCTACTGCTAAGGTTCATGCCCATCATAGTAATATTACAGAGAAAGCCAGTCAGCCATTGATTTATTTGCGATGATATATATGATGATTTATATTATATATCTTAGTTGACTAGGGCAGAGAAGTATTGTTGTTGTTTTTTTTCTTCATTTTCACACACAAACACAAGCAATTGGCTGTGTTGGGGTTAGATATATAGAGTAATTGATAAAAGAAACACAAGGATATTCAATTTATTGTTGCTATTAACAATCATTTCATTGTACTAGTCTTTGATTATCTATCTTTGCGTTTATTCTTCTTCTTCTTCTTCTTTTTTAATATCTTTTTCCTCTTTAAGAGCAATAAAGTCCTATAAAAAATTATTTTGGTAGTCATTTCAAAGAGGAACTTCGTGTTTTTTGCCTTTCTTTTTCATTCTTTCTACTCATGAATATAATACTTATATCATATCACATCACATACATAGTGTTATGATTTTTTTTTTTTTTTTGCCTACTTTCTCTCTTTAATTAGTCTACTGCCATTTTTTTTCAAACGTAACAATTCTAGGACACTACTCATATCACAGTCATTTGTGATATAATTTTTGTCCTTTTTTAGACTGCGGTTTTAACTCAACTAATTTTTATAATATTAACAAATTAGTAGTTTCTGTTTTTAATTACTTCCCTCTATCTTTCAACAATTTACTTTTTATCTTTTTGGATTGAAGAACTCTGTAATTTCTTATGTGATATATTTTGAGAATTTAAATTTTTTTTAAAAATTTTTTAAAATTATAATTTGATAATATTAAATATAATAAATTGATATATTTTTTATGCTAAATAAAAATTAAATAAATAGCAATACATATATTATAAATTTTGTTTATAAAATCTAATGGATTTAGATTTATTATATTTATAATTTATTTTTTGTTATCCATTTGATTTTTGTTTAGCACAAAAAATATATTATTATATTCATTACATCAAACACTATTAATTATATTTTTAAAAAAATTTTATAAAAAATTTTAAATTCTCAAAATATACCATATAAAAAATTACTATATAAAAATACACAATAATCTCCTCGGCCCTCTCTCGGATCCGTAAGACAAAAAGAATTTAAGATAGAACTCGTTTTCAAAGCTGGTCAAAAAGAGCTTCCAATTTTATTTATGTAAATAATTTAACCATAAAGGACATGTATAATATGATACCAAGATTTCTATTATTACTACTAGGCACTTATAGCTAGCTAGATATTGAGCATATATTAAACAAACATTGGGATTGATGAAAGATAATGTGATTAATTTTGTTGTTGTGGTCAACAATGTTGCAGGTGGATAGAAGATACAACCATTATTGTGAACAGATGCAAATGGTGGTGAACTCATTTGATTTAGTAATGGGTTTTGGGGCAGCTGTTCCTTACACTGCCCTCGCCCAGAAGGCAATGTCAAGGCATTTTAGATGTTTAAAAGATGCAATAGCAGCACAATTGAAGCATAGTTGTGAATTACTTGGTGAGAAAGATGGGGCAGGAACTTCAGGTATAACAAAAGGAGAAACCCCAAGATTAAAATTATTAGAGCAAAGTTTAAGACAACAGAGAGCCTTTCATCAAATGGGTATAATGGAACAAGAAGCTTGGAGACCCCAAAGAGGTCTACCTGAAAGATCTGTCAACATTTTGAGAGCTTGGCTTTTTGAGCATTTTCTCCACCCGTACGTAACCTTTACCATTACCTAATAATAAGAATTAAATAAAACCCAAGTTGTTTTTATTATAATTATTAAAGGTTTTTTTTAAGTTAAAGACATGATAATTATACTTTTATATAATTAGTTAAGTTAGATAGCAGAGACACACAAGATCCAAGTTCCCTTTGTTGTTTCTCTAGCCTATTTACAAATGGTGATTAAAGAAACAGCAATATTGCAGTGTCCTTGGATGTTGTCTCGTCAGCTAAAAGCTGTTAAAAGGGTTCTTCTTTTTCTTTGCTTACTGCTTTTTTTTCATTACAGAATACAATAACAATAATATATAAACATTAAAAAAATTATTTTGAAAAAAAACTTTATTAAAGGTGCAATATATATATATATATATATATATATATATATATATATATATATATATATATATATATATATCAGTGGCCACCTTTTGTTAACCATAATTTTTTCTTTTCTTAAAGAGAATAATGTAAAAAATAATAATAATAAGAGATCAAAGAGAGATGAGAAGAGAGCAGTAGTTTGTCCTTGTAAAACTACTGCTGTGGTGGAGCTGTCTCATCTTTCTTCTCTTAGATTGTGACGCCCATGCAGTGAAAAAGAAGAAAGAAAGGAAGGTTCATCTACGGATCATATATACATATACATATACATATATATATTATAGCATTATATACAGGTGCATCTCTTTATACGGTTTAGGTAAATAAGGTCTCTCTAATGTCATTGTCTGCTCTCTTTCTCAGGTATCCAAGCGATGCAGATAAGCATCTGTTGGCTCGACAGACTGGTTTATCGAGAAATCAGGTTAGTCCTCGTCTCTCTCTTTCTCTTTATATATAGAGAGAGTGTGTGTTGTTTTATTTTGTTAATTAAACAAAATAGTTAAAATAGTTTTAAGTATTAATAGAAAGAGAAAGAATTAACATGTTTCGGGGGTGAACTTAAATGAATGGACCTTACAGAGGAAGAAGAAGAAGAGAGAAAAGAAACCCAATAGAAGGGACCATTACTAAGTTCAGTAGGAACTTGCATGGTTTGGGGTTTTCTTTCTCTGGCTTTTATTGTCTTTCTGTTATAGAAAGATACAAATGTTAGCATAATAGTTTTATTTTAAAATTTTTATATTTATATATAAAAGTATTAAAAAAAATTTGTTGGTTTTTCTTTGAATTCTTTTAAACATTGGGACATATATTCTGAAATAAACATAAATACTGAGACAGTGAAGGAACTCCTCACACATAAATAATTTAAGAGCAGAAGCAAGTGCACTAGAGATAAGACATGAATGAAAGTTTGCAGCTTTGATTCTCCCTCTTCCTCATCATCCAATGACACTATCTAACCACAAGAGAACAACCATTATAACCATTCTTCTATATATCACATATATTTAATATCCATACTCTACATTCAGTCAAGTATCAACCATTAAGTCTAAATTTTTTTATTTGAAAAAATATAACATATATTTGATGTACATGATAATAATAAATTACATTATTTTCATGTGTATCGAAAACATTAAATAGTTTTCGTGCTATTGCTTTTCTTGCTCATGAAGTGATTAAATCAAAACCCTTATTTTGTTCTCTCTTTTTTTTAATAATATTGAAAATATGTTAATGAAAGGAAAAGTAGTTTTGATTATGTTTTTAATAAAATAATTACTACTATAGGCATAATCAACGTGTATAATGTGATATATAAGTTTTTTTTTTTTTTTCTTCTATATATCACTTTACTTAATTAATAGGTGCTGCATGAGAGAAAGTTTGCAGCTGCGAAAAGAAACATAAAGAAACAGACACCTATTCCTATGTCTTTATCTTGTGAAATAAATAACTGTGTTACAAAGAAAAATAAATAAAAGAAGTCAGTCATCAGAACTCTCATGAATAGAGTGCCCCCCTCACTGTATGATGACTTTGGAGTTGTCTATACCAACCAAAGACTTTGCAAGGCCACCATGCATTTCCTAATTATTTTCATCATTCACGAAATCAATGAAAAATAAAATAAAAAAACTTAAGTATTTAGATCTCCTGTTATCTACCTTATCCATCAACTATTTAAGTTTAGTCTAGTAATTATCCTAATTATCTAGAATTTAAAGTGTCAAAATTTGAATTTTAAACTGTTTTATCTCAATTATCAGATTTAAAGAGAAAAATTATTGAGATTTCAACTCTATTATCTTGGATTAATTTCATTCATAATTTTTAAATTATCAACTAATATATATAATTTTTAAATAAAAAAATGTTACTTAAAAATTATCCAACTTATTCTAATATTCACTTAAAATTACTTTCATCCAACTTTCATTATAACCGTAAGCTTTTGTGACTGCCAACTCACAATTTTCAAAGTTCACCAACTCCACGTAACCCACCCAACCTTCCATTCTCTCTCCACCACCACCAAGCCCCTTCTTCTTTTGTTTTCTTCATTGTTTTTTATCAATTAATCCATCAATGCTTTATCGGTGCTATGTGTCTTGCAAAAACCAAGAGGAATGACAGTAGTGTCCCCAACTCAGAGATCTGGTCACTCTTATAGAACTCCATCCATCTGTCAATCAGCTTTGTGTTCCAGATTGTCTCCACTTTATCAAATATATCACTATTATTTTGGTGCTGATGTAGCATTATTTCCTATGATTTTGTTCATAAATTCCATATAATTAGGGTCACCACTATAAAGTCTGTTGTTTTATTACTCAATCCCGGTTACTTCAAATTATTTAGATAGTAATTAATTGGATTATATAAATCAATTTAATTTTTTATACACTATTGATGTGAGACAAGCCCACTACTTAATAGTGCTGGAATGTTACACTCTCTTCTCATTTGTGGTGCGACGTTCTCGTCGCAATTCTACTGATTGGTTGACTTATATTTAAAATTGAACTCAGGCCACTAGTCTAGCCTGATTGGACTTGAATATTTGTGGTTCGTTAGTATTCCCGGCGGCTCCATCTCGTGCTTGCTCCACAAATATCCCTCTCCCTTTGGTTGGCTTATATTTAAAATTAGGTCTAGGCCACTAGTCTAGCCCTAATTGGTCTTGGGTATTGATGGTTCGTTAGTGTTCTAGGTGGCTCTATGTTTAGCCCTGATTGGCTTTGGATATTTATGGTTCGTTAGTGTTCCGGGCGGCTCCATCTAGTACTCGGCCCTACAGATATCCCTTTCCCTGTGAGCCCATAAATTCCACTGAATCTTACTCCAAGGTGATTCTAATAACAAATTGTAAAGGTCCAGTTCAAAATTGTCTCCAAATAACCTGTTATTTTATGGCTCAATCTCGACTTAAAAAGTTAATCCATATTATTTAGATAGTGACTAGTTGAACTATATAAACCATTTTAATTTCTTATATACTATCAATGTGGGACAAACCCATTGCTTGCTAGTACTAGGATATTACAATTACCACACAAATAGGGTCCATTTTACTACTTTGCGAATGCAATGCTTTAACAAATCAGCCAAGGAATTCCTAGCATTATTGATTGGTTATTCAAGGGCTTGCTTCATAAATGTGGAGATCAAATTTCATGATATCTTTTGAAAAATATACTTAGAAATTTAATTAATAGAAAGTAAATCACAATAGGGATTCCAAATTGGTTTCTGAGACAAAAAAAAATGAAAGAAAACACTACCTGAACACAATGAATGATGCAATATAGAATGAATGGTGACGATTGCACTCCAGAGATAATCAACATCAAGTAGAATTGCAACATTTACCAAGGAAGGATTGCAAGGTGAATTATCAATGTAATATCCCAAGTGATCGTCGTGGTGAGAAGATTAATAGCCTCAGTAGGAAGGATGGATCAAAGAGACGAAGAAAGGATGATCATGACCATTATAATGAAGAAGTCTGAAAATTATAAAATCCAAAGCATTTTCCTACAACAAATCCCTCTCATCTTTCTTTTCTCTGATTTGATATCAAATCAATCTGGCAAGAATAGAGAAAAGAGGGGATTGAAGGAACCACGTGGTTCCTTTATAGTCTATTGATGTAGACGTTCAAGTCCTGAAATTTATGAGTTAGTTTGACTATGCAAAAAAGTCAAAATAAAAAAAATGGGTCACTAGATTGAATGAAACACATAGTTCATTCGATGTTGATTGATAGCGTATTTTGGTCAGATTCCTTTATCTAAACCTCCGTTTTGACTATTTAGGGTTTCTTATTCATTTTTGAAAACTTTTATTTCCTTATTTTTTTTAATAGGAAATCTATTTTAGGCCATTTTTAAGGCATTATCTTTGTAATATTTTATTCTCTCATTTATGTAAATCTAGTGATTTATTTTCTTTTTAAAATAAATTACCATATTAGATAATTAAGGTTTTTTGGAGACTATTTTTTATATATAATCATGCAAGTCTTAGGGTTAAGAAAACTTTTGATTGAATTAAAATAACTTTTTAGTGTAAAAGTTATTTTTTTCAATTTTTTATATTCTTTTGAATCAACGAATTTTGATATCTATAAATATATTATTCATCTAGAATCAACAGACTCTTAGAAGGTTTTCACTATATCATCTGCCAGTGTGAAACCATATAAATGTGAAATGTATATGTAAAACTCATAAAAAAATAGAATTTATGTGGGGATCAAAGCGACTTTGAAAGAGAGCCTACTTTGAGCTTATCGTTAATAATTTTAACAGAAGTTGGATGGACTTACTTTTAAATAACCATTAGAATAAGTTCAATAATTTTTAAGTAATGTTTTTTAGTTGAAGAATTATAATGTACATAAATTAATAATTTAAAAATATGAGTGAAATTAACTCCCTATTATCTTAATAGCTACTCAACATTATATTATTAGTAAAATAGTATTGAATTAAATATGCATAAATCAAATTTGGTACGTTGTATTATAATGTGGGATATCTTTTTTCTTTTTACCAATTTCATATTATATATGAAAAAACAATGTCATTAGTTCGTCATCAAGTACATGATTAATTAAAAGCGAGTAGCTAACTAAAATCACATATATATATTAATAAATTAATTACTATGTTTTATCTTGCAGGTTTCAAATTGGTTCATTAATGCCAGGGTGAGGTTGTGGAAACCCATGGTAGAAGAAATGTATCAACAAGAAGCGAAAGGAGAGGAAGGTGTAGAAGTTGAAGATAAAGAAAGAAAGCATATTAGCAACAACAATAATAATACTAATAATAATGGGCTTGCACAGACACCAACGCCTATTACTTCTACAAATACTACCCAAACGTCAACGCCAGCAGCAGCAGGCAACAGATCTGAAAATGCCAATGAAAATGACCCTTCACAACTTCTTGCAATCAATAGACGTCGTTTCTCGGAAAACCAAGCAAAACAACACTCACCTTCTACCACCACCACCGCCACCACTATTATTACACCCACCAGTACAGAGGTTGCACCGCCACTACCACTACCACCATCACTACCATTACATGGGCAACCGTTTGATGAACCGTGTCGACGTGGAAGCATGGTTGCAACTGATTTTGGGACCACCTCTGGCTCTGCCGGACCTGCCCATGTTGGTTCAACACTTCTAAGATTTGGGACCACTACCGCTGGCGATGTGTCACTCACTCTAGGGCTACGCCATGCCGGAAACATGCCAGAGAAGACCTCTGCTTTCTCTGTTAGGGACTTTGGGAACTGTTAATTAAAATTCAAAGCTTTTCTTCTTCTTTTTTTCTTTAACATATATATATATATAGTACCTTCAAGAAAAATATTTATTTTTATTTTCTTGTCTTTTTTTTTTTTACCAGTTTCATTCTATTAAGAAAAAAAAATTACATAATGAGAAAAACGTAGCATATGTTATAAGTTAATTATTAGTTGTATGGAGTCTATTTATTGTACGTAATTGTATAGTAGAATTAATACTGTTTTTACATCTTAATGTATTTATATACTATAAGATTTTGTACCTTAATTTATGTTGCCTAGAATAACATGAAATCCTATATTTTTTAAATGGGTATTTTTGAAGATTATTATTATTATTATTATCATTATTGTTATTAAGCTAAATGTCTGTCGCATACCATAAGAGAAATTGATAGTTTGAATTTTGATAGTCTCTGTGTTATATATATATATTTTATGATACTAGAAAATTATTAGTAGAGGTATTTTTTTTTTGGTACATTCTCAAGGTATTTTTATATTATAAAGTGTATAAAATTAATTTTACTCGTGTTTTATAGCTAGCAAATTTAAAAAATTTTGATTTAGTAAGAATTGAATATGGGTTCTCATGTTTAATCTTATACCGCTGAATCAAATTTTTGGATTTAATAATAAAGATATTAATGAGTAGTATTAGTGAGCTTTTTTCTTAAAAAAAAAAAAAAATACCATTTTGTAATAAAATTTATTAATTTTACTCATTTATACCAATAGCGCAGGCAATGGACGCGCTGTCTTCAGTCAAGGGTTGCACAGTGCATAGCGCATGTGGTACCTGCGCTGCACAGTACACAGCGCATGTGGTACCTGCGCTGCACAGTGCACAGCTATTAATTAATTTTAACTAAAAATATTATATTTTTTATCTACCTAAAAATTAACCCTAATATTCATAAATTAATACTATCATAATTTTAACTAAAAATGTTATTAATTAATTTTAACTAAAAATATTATATTTTTATTTTGCTAAAAATTAACCCTAATATTTGTAAATTTAATACTATCATGATTTTTTAACTAAAAATACTATTAATTAATATTTTAACTAAAAATATTAGAAATATTAACTAATTTAATAATATTATTAAACTTTACAAAACGAATTTATTAATGCTCAAAATGTTTATTTATATTGCACTAATATATTA
>CANXYC011202701.1:0-19702 GCA_948193065.1 Aleurites moluccanus
TTACCATGTTCTTGAAATGAATGTTTCACTCGGATTGTATATATTTTTATAAGTATGTATATGTATTTCTTTCTTATTGCATATTCATATCCTACTGAGTTGAAATATATATATATATATATATATATATATTAATAATCCCAAAAGAAATATATCAATTTCCAAGAACATGGATAAGAATCAGAATGTGGTTAGGCTTACAAAGAAACAGTAGTGCTCACAATTAAATAGCACTATCAAATAACATGGTAGAACTACATAGTGCATCAGAAGCCATGCTACCTATCATAACAGAGCGCATTAGTAGTCCTTGCTACTTTATCGCAAACACATGCTTGGCCAGGCATACGCCTAGAGCTTGTGGTCCCCTCTAGGTGGAACACTGATAAAAATCCTATCAGCTGGGTTCTCAAAGTGCACGATGGACCAATGAATTACTCTTATTGGGAAAAGCGTTCTATCCATAGGGTCATATGGTTTCATCTCACAAGAACATATTGGTCATAAGACCATCAACATATATCATAATTTCAATCAATTTAATATTTAAGAAGCAAGTAGTAATCATGTGAACTTAATCCAAGAAAGTTGACCAAGTCACTTACATTATATACATATATTTAGAAATCACATGTAACGGTTGGAAATTTTCAGTGTAAGGGTATCATAGAATTATCAATTCATGGTCTGGTAATACAATATCAAGCATATGAATTATGTGGGTAAACATTAAGAATATTTGGTCATATTATTTCAAGAAGGTAACAAATAAATACAATGTTCATACTTACCTCTTACACAATTTTATCTCTCAAATTTTCTTTAACAGATTGCCCACAATGATCTCCTCAATTTCTTTGGTTTCCTTCTCCGAAGAAATTTTCCCAAATATATAAAATTAGGGTTTTCCTAACTCAATAATATTCAACATGATTTCTGAATATTTAACCATCTTAGAGTTTCTATTTTTAATTCCCATCATCAATTTAATTCATCTTTTAAAGAAAAATCTGCATTTAATTCGAATTTACTGTTCATATTACTATTCATGACAGTCCACTAATTCTAATTCCTTCAATATTAATTACAATGTATAACCTTAAAATACTTGTAATAAATTCTTTACACCCATAATTAAATATTTTGACTAACAGAATTTATTAATCTAATAAGAATTGACATTTGAAGAAAATTTACCTTATTTCTCCGAAAACTGATTTCCTAAAATATTCTGCTTGAATCTGACAATTGATGCTTTATAATATGCTAATCTAGAGATCTAATGCATTAATTTTGAATATTAATGTCTTAGACAAGAAATGGAACAAATCTGGAAAAGACGGAAGAAGAACGAAGAAAGAAGAAATAATAATCGTGAAGAAAATGCTACTGGCTACTGGGTTAAATAGGCCACTGCCCAAAATCCTGCTAGCCTCGCCAACCTGCCTCGGCAATGCTACCTCGCATAAGCCAGCTCAGCATTCTCAGCTCACACTTTCCAGTTCGTCAAACTGATCTAGTAAGGCCACTTCGCTAATCTAGCTCGCATATGTCACCTCGCATATGCTGCCTCACCAAACTCTCCTCGCATATATGCTACCTCGCATATGCCACCTCGGCAATGCCTCTTCGCCTCTTCGCCAAACTTGCTTTGCCTATCTCCCTTTTCGCCAAACTCTGCTCGTGAACTGTCACTTCGCACATTCCTTCTTCGCATAACGCCACCTCGCCTTTTCTTCTTCGCCAAATCCTTCTTCTCATATGCTACCTCGCATATGTTTCTTCTCTAATTGCCACCTCGGTAACCTCACCTCACCACTTCACCACTTCGCGTTGCCAGCTCGCAAATGCCACTTCGTATTTGCCGACCCGCTAACACTAATCTCTACTGAGTTGAAACCTTTCCTGAACAACTTACACTTAGCCAGCTTGCAAATGAGCTACAAACATTCAAACGTCCTGATTCTTTTTGTCACTTAAAATAAACATACAGGAGCTCAACATATCCAAAATTTAAATTACAAAGGCAACTACACAGACCATGGTGACTCTCCAAAAGTCACCCAGACTTACTGCCCCAAAATCCATCTGAATAGTCCTGATAAATTCCATTCTCCACTGAGATATACTTATCCAAAATTCCTGAAATTTTACAGTCAATAACATAACATACAAAGGAACAATTCTCATGTTTACACCTTTGGCTCAAACTACCTCAGTCATTCCCAGAAATTTCAAACAGACACAAACTTCCTGCAAAAATACTAAACCAGACAAGTCCTGCTCAAGGAGACATAACTCCTCACACATACAGAATTCAACCAAGCCATTTTATAGAATTGAAGATAAAACATAAATCCACAACTCTTATGTTTTACACTTTACCAAATTATTTCTTTAAGAACATGCAATCAACCTCACAATTTCCTACAATCAGGAATTACTGCATCTTCTCAAACATTTATATCCTTAATTAATTTAAATTCATCAAATACACAATAAATAAAATACAACAAAATGACAGATATTACATTTTCCTTTTAATGTTTTTCAGGTGTAAGATAGCTTGGTAGGATTGGTTCCTCGCCCTTTCTTCTTTCACGAGGAACTGTTGACATCTATATACAAACTTACAAACTTTTGGTGTACATTAATATATTCTAGAAACTCTATGATTACTCTAGCCAAATGGATTTATTTTGAAATTTATGATAACTTTCTATAGGTTGCAAATTATATTGAATGATTATAAATAACCATAATATTTTAGTTTTGATATAAACTATTTATCTTTTTTCATGGAAATATTTGAAAAATTATTGAGAATTAAGCTGCAAGTAGTGAAGTTAAAAGCGGAATAAAAGTGCTATTATATTTTATGCAACTTTCGATTCTGGACTAAATTTGTAATAGTCATTATCATATCAAAAATTTATTTAATTATCAGTAGCTATCAGGGGTCTGTGGATATTAGGTAACCGTAAGTCTTTCCATACCCTAAGATTATCATAGCCTCCGGGTTGGGATCTGACACTTCTACGACACCTCCACTTATATATCACTCTTTAATCTCTTCTCTAGCCAAAATAATTATTTTCAGTGAAAAAGCCTAATTATCCACCAGTTTGGACGCACCGAAATTTTCTTTACTCTTCCACGTAGAGGTTATAATCCAAGAGACCTGATCACCATATCATACTCGTCCTTACTAAATTATTGGCTCTGATACCACTTGTTAGGATCGCTGAGTCCACTTACTTTGAGAGAACTCCTTAATGGGTCTGGTAAGGGAATACACTTGTGGGTCTGACACTTCATTCTAATCCAAAATCTTAAGACAATAGATTTATGAGTCTCTCCCACCTATATATCCCTCCTAATTCATTCTCTTTTTAAAATTGAATAAATTATAGGATTAAAATAATTATTAATTAATCAAACAATCATATGCATATTGTTACAAAAAATAATATTTTTAAAATTATTAGATTATTTTCAAAGTATATTGTGATGTACTAACATTTTTCATTTTTTTTTTTTATTTGGCTAACTAACTTTTTGACAGTAAAAAAAAGTTTGTTTTCAAAATAAAAATTAAATAGAATATAAAAATTAAAAGAAAAATTATTTTAAAACATGTAATTAATTATAAAAAAATTTATTATGATATTTTATGTGTAAAAAATTATATATTTATTAAATATAGTTTTTAGAATAATATTTTTCTAAAAAGTAAAAAAAAAATATAGACAATAATATTTATATATATTAAAAATAATAATAATGAAGAAATATATAAAGAAATAAAAATTAACTTTTCATTCTTTATGAGAATCATTAACTTAAATGGAACAAGAATATTTATAACACCTAGAAATATCATATGAATACCCTAATCTGCCTAAATATATGAAAATTATAAAATTTAAATTTAATATTACATTATAAGAATTAAATTTTAAAAATAAACTTAATAACCCTAAATTAAGTGTCTAAATAACTTTAGGATAAATATGAAAAAAATATGATTCAATATAGGAATTAAAATGATTAGTAAATTAATATAGAAATTAAATAGGGCATAATTAAAAATAGGGCAATAAATTAAGAATAAAATTAAAAATATATAATTAGTAATGGGGCCTATGGTGAGACCTACACTATTAAGATATTTTTAAATTAGTATAGAAACTAAAAAGGGCTTAATGGGAAAATAGGTAAACGAAGCAAGATAAAATTAAAAAAGTATAAAATTGGTGAGACCCATATCACTAAGATATTTTTAATGAATTAGAAACTAGAATTTTCATACTTTTTCTTCTTTTTCATCTCAAGTTGGTTGAAACCTCCCTCTCATATTTCTTTTCCATTTCTTCAATTTTCTTCCATCTTCTTCCTTTATTTCTTTCACTTTTCATACCTAAATATTTCATCCTTATAATTTTAAGATTCCTATTTAAGTTAAATTAAGTGTTTAGGAAATTAAGTGCTTAAGAGTTTGTAAAAGATCTTAAAACTAAAGGAAAAAGGAATTTCATCCATTAGAGTCAATTAGCAAGTTTTGATTTGGTTGAGATAAATTCATTTACTTACGTTTTTATTTAGTTTTTATAAGTTATAAGTTTAGAATAATTAATAATTTGGAGGATTTAAGCTGCTTAAATGAATATGTGTGAATTTGGAGTTAGGATTTCTAGGATAGAAAAATCCTAGATTTAGGTTAGGAAGAATTAAATTAATTGGAGTTTAATTTATGTAATTTTATGTTGTATGAATTCTAAATTGAATTGTAACCTCCAAAAGAAGTGATAAATGAGGTGGAGTTAATAAAGGACATCATGTTTACTTATTTTGATTGATGAGATAGAGTTTTGAATTTGGTATTTTATCAACCAAGATGAGTAATAGATATATTATCATGCTTGTAATTAAATTTCTAACCAATGATTATTGTTCTATATTATTTTTGTTGATATAGCTGAAACCACTTGATGTGTTGCACTTATTGAATTCCTTTGATATGATTAAAATGATTATTTATATTTCCTTGTCTTGCTAAATGAACCATTAATTCTTTGTTATTTAACCAAATTATTGAATGAATATAAGTGTCCTTACATGGTCGAATCATGATGATACTATATTTCCTTTGTTGAACTACCTTAATGACCAATTGATCATTTATTTTTTCTTATCTTGCTATGTTGAATAATCTCACTTCATAGCTTGATCAAAACAACCATTACCTATGTGATTCTTTAACTTGGTCGAAAATTGATCATGCTTTGATTTTAATTAAATTTCTTGAAATGGTCCAATCAATCATCTAATCTTCTTTTTATTGTTTAATAGATATTTGACCTTTATCGATGGATATGATGATTGATTACATGAAACTCATTGAGTGGTTAAATGGTATGTAATGAGTATCAAAGTCCTTGTAAACTTTTTCATTGTTAAACTTATTGAAAATTGAACCTTGATGTAGTCAATATGAGATGAGATGACAGAAATATTATAAGGATTAAAATACATCGACATTGTGCACAATGATTATAATGGTTCTAGCTAGGAAGGGGTTAACAATCATGGCCATAAGATTTAATTAGTCTTATATAATGAAGTGTAAAAAGCATGCTATAGAGATAGATAGCCTCTACTTCTATATAAGATACATATGAGTTATTACCCAATTTTCTGTCTTGAAATCTCAAATTGATATGATTGTCCATTGTTCATGTGCCTATTGAATTCCCTTGAAATTTTATCCATCCCCTACAATCCATTGATCAATATTGATGATTGCTCAAGTACACTTTAATTGTTACTTAAATTGTCATTACAATATGAACCATAATCATCCTTGTGAGCTAGCCTTGAAACACCTAGTCTTACAAGTATAATGATATATTTATTTCTCACTGTAGTTTTATACTCACCTATTAGTAGTTTAATATTTTTTAGGTTCAAAGTAAATAAAAGTGATTTCAAAAGCTTTTTTCTTTATCAAATTGGAACCTTACTTATTAATGTGTAAATCTCTCATTTTGAAGTCATTTTGATGTAAAAATTTCTTAAGGAAAATAATTAAATTAACCCAAATAATTTGTCCGTCGCATGACCTTGAATATATATAATTCTCATAATAGGTCATGTAAAACATACCTAATATATTTGAATTGATATGTTGCAAACCTTAGAGATAAATTAATTTCTCACTCGTAATCCTTCTTTCTTTTACGACGACTTTCTGATGGCTTAATCTTTCTGATGGTTAGCATAAAACCTAATGGGCATGGAAAGGACCAATTTATATCCTTTATAATTTATATTGGTACGTCCATCATATAACCAAATACATGGTCAGAATTAATTAGCTACTTAATTAATTATTTGGGCCTAAGTATTAGTAGTTAGTTAGCCCATAATTAGGCAATAATAACATTCTCCCATTTGGCCTAATCATACTATAAACATCATATGAAATAGCATAATATTAAGTGCACATAAAATAAATCATGAAAGTTCAATGTAAGTAACTTAATATGATAAAATAAGAAATGCGAGTTATGGCAGTTGTACATTATTTATACAACATACTTCCTTCTATATACTACTACATTTGCAATTTACCAGTCCATCTTCCCTATTAAATTATCAACACATAATATATACACTCTCATAAGATAGGAAAATATTAATGCAAAATCAGAAACATATAAATGAGCTCAGAGATATGCCATTTGACGGTATAACCAAGACTCATTCTTTGTACATGTTCCTTAAATGTCTTTGGTTGTAAATCGTTCATATCAACATTGAAATGATTAATAAACACTATTTGTTTTTGAACTTCCTCCTTAACAGCAAAATACTTTAATACTATATGTTTGACACCTTTTGAATATTTTTCATTTTTGGATAAAAATACTGTTGTGAAATTATCACAATAAATTTTCAATAGTTTGGTAATAATATCGACAACCCTAAGTCCTAAAATAAATTTTTGCAACCACAATGCATGAATTGTGGCTTCAAAACATATCACAAACTCTACATATATAGTAGATGAAGCAATGATAAACTATTTAGCACTTTTTCATGATATTGCTTTATATGCTAAAGAAAACAGATAACTAAATGTGGATTTTCTACAATCAAGACATCTATCAAAGTCTGAATCCGAGTATCCAATCACTTCTAAATGATCATACCTTAAATACATGAGCATGTAGTTCTTTATTCCTTGCAGGTAAATTAACACTTTCTTTGCAGTTTTCTAAAGAACAATTCCATAATTACTTTGATATCTGCCCAACATTCCAACCGCGAAACTGATATCTGGTCTTGTACATGTTTGTAGATACATTAAACTACCTACAACAAAAGCATAAGGAATTGATTCCATCTCCTTTCATTCTACATCATTCTTTAGACATTGCATGAGACTAAATTTGTCCCCTTTCTGAATAGGAATAATTCATGCTGAACATTTGTCCATATTAAATCTCTCCAAATTTTTTTGGATATAACATTTATGAGACAATCTCAACAATCCTTGTGATCTATCATGAAAATTTTCAATTTCTATCACATAAGACGCCTCTCCCATTTCTTTCATTTCAAAATTCTTTGAGAGAAAATCTTTTGTTTCATGTAGTATGCCCATATTATTAGTAGCAAGTAAGATATTATCAACATATAGAACAAAGAAAACAAATTTACTCCCACCAATCTTTCGGTATATACATCAATCAATGGTGTTTTCTTGAAATCCGAAAGATGTTATAGTATCATTAAACTTAAGGTACCATTGTCGAGAAGTTGTTAAATCCATATATTGATTTCTTATGTTTATACACCATTTGAACTTTTATTAAGAAACCTTTGGGTTGGTCCATAAATACTTTTTCTTCAAGATCCTCATTAAGAAAGGTAGTTTTCATATCCATTCGGTGTAACTCTAAATCATATGAAGCCACCAATGCCATTATAATCTTCAATGAGTCTTTCTTTAAGACAGGTGAAAAAGTCTCTTTATAATTGATGCCTTATTTCTGAGTATAACCCTTGACAACAAGTTTGACTTTATATCGTTCAACATTGCCATTTGAGTCGTGTTTAGGCTTAAAAACCCATTTACACACAACTCGTTTAGAATCTTCTGGCAATTTATTGAGATCCCAAACTTTGTTGTCTTTCATGGATTTCAATTCATTTGTCATTACTTCAATCCACTTTTTAGACTTAACATATTCTATGGCTTGTGAAAATGAAACTAGATCTTTATTGATTTTGATATCCACATCTAATTCTTGTAAATAAACCACATAATCATTCGAAATGGTTGACTATCTTTCTCTTTGAGATCTTCTCAAAGGTATTTTTTGTGGTTCATGTACAACAAATGGTTGTGAGTTAGTTTCTTGCAGGTGTGTTTCTTCATTCAAATATTGTTAGTATTGTCCAAATTTTCATCAATAACTAGAACAATATTTGGAACATTGTGTGTTTCTTCATGCAAATGTTGTTTAGTATTATCTAAATATTCATTAATTATTGGAACAATATTTGGAACAATTATGAATGGAAAATTCATTGTGGCTAAAGGGACAATTACATTGATTTCTTTGATATATATTATCTTTCATCACTCCCACTAACTTCACAATTCTCAATGAATCTAGCATTTCCAGTTTTAACAATTATAGGACTATGATTTGGACAATAAAACCTAAGTCTTTTAGATCTCTCTGGGTAACCTATAAATAACTACTAATCGTTCGAGAATCTAATTTCTTTTTATGTGGATTATAGATTCTTGCCTTTGTTAAGCAACCCCAAAAATGAAAATATTTCAAACTAGGTTTCCTTCCAATGCAAAGTTCAAAAGGAGTTTTTGGAACTGCCTTACTAGAAATATTGTTCAATAAATATATAGCAGTTTTAAGGACATACATCCACAAATATTTAGGTAATAAGGAGTTACTCATCATACTCCTAACCATATCCATTAATGTCCTATTTCGCCTTTCTGCCACACCATTCTGTTAAGGTGTGCCTGGCACAGTATTGTCCTGATTCATCATATTTTTCATAATATTCACCCCCTCTATCATATCTTATAATTTTCACCTTTTTATCTAATTACCTTTCAACCTCAATTATGTATACCTCAAGGGCATCCACAGCTTGAGATTTTCATTAAGCAAGTAAACATAACCATATCGTGAAAAATCATCAATAAAGGTAATAAAATACTTTTCTCCATTAAAAGATGGAGTATCAAAAGATCCACAAATATTAGTGTGTATTATTTCGAGAAGTTGAGTACTTTTTGTGGCTTTTTTTTTTTTGGTTTCCCTTAATGCAATTCACACATATAGTTAGATCAATAAAATCTAGATTTGGAAAAATCTCATTCTTTGCTAATCTTTCCGACCTTTCTTTGGATACATAACCCAAACGTCTATGCTACAAATAAGCAAAATTTTCATTTAATTCGCTACGTTTAATTCCAACATTATTATGAACAGTAAGCAAAGATTCAATAAATTTATTATCAAGTTTCAATTTATATAAAACATCAATAAGAACAACATAACCAAATAAGGTATTCTTAAATAAATTGAAACATCTATGTCCAAAATCTCCTTTAAACCCAATAACATCACATTTTGAAACAGAAACTAGGTTCCTAGAAATTGGAGGTACATGGAGAGTTTCTAAAAGATCTAGTTGATGACTAGAACCCAGGATTAAACGATAAGTCCTTATGCCTTCAATTAGATCCTTTATACGGTTTCCTATAAAAGAAAATTCTCATTTGGGTTTATGATTTGAATAGTAAGAAATCCCTTTCCTTTCGAACTAAGCTTTATGTTTCAGGCAATCTTTCTGTCAGTGTTCAACTTTCTTACAGAATTTGCACTTTTTTTTTTGTTCCTCTTAATTTTCCTATAGAGCATTAGCAGACGACTTCTTTTTCTTAAATTTGTTGATTTTTACTTTGAATCTTTTTCTAGCTTTTTGATGCACGAGATTGATGGAATGACTCTCTTGTTCCTTCAGTCTTGCTTCATTTTGAATGAATTTACTAGATAACTCGTTAACATCTCACTTTTCCTTCATAATATTATTGTTAATTTGAAAATGTTCATAATAAGGAGGTAGTGAGTTCAAAATGAATTATACCATAAAAGAGTCATCCACTATCATCCCGATGTCTTTAACCTTGCTGCAATGTTAGTTATCTCAATAATGTGGTCCTACATACTCCGCAACACAGTATACTTTATGATCGTAAGTTCTGCCATATAGGTACCAACAAATGACTTGTCTGTAGAACGAAACCGTTCTTCCACAAACTTTAGGTATTGTTTTGCACTTTCAGTTTGTGGAATAGTTGTCTTAATATTGTTGGCAATAGTCATCCACATAAACATAAGGCTCAATCTGTTAGAACGTTCTCATGCCTTATGGTATGACTTCTCCTCCTTACTACTCGTATCTGTAAGAGCAAGAGGTTGATACTCTAATAGTGCCAAATCAAGATCCAAAACACCTAAGTAAAAATTCACTTGTTCACTCTATTCAGAGAAATTCAAACTATTAAAAATAATGCTCACATTACATACAATTTCATTAATGGATTCAAAACAAATAATCAAAAGTATATTATAGTTCCCCTTTGAGTGGATACTAAAGTACACTATCATAATTTAAATACCAATAATAATCAATTATAAGTAAATAAATATTTTAAATCAAACACAAATATCATTTTTGGATGTATCTGATAACAAATATTAATTTACTCCCATTATATTCTCTGTTTCATATAATAATTAACTCATTTTTGGATGAATTATAAAACTACAAATATTATACATTAATTAATCCATTTACTATATTCATAGGCATTTCCTTAATTATTATGGATAAATGACCTGTATTTATTTATGCATATCATTATAATCTGGCCACTTTAGTGACTAGCACATAATAAATATAAATTCATGCATATATTTTAATTTATTTATGCATGTTATCATTATAATTTGACTACTTTTATTACTAATCATAAATATAAAATTCATACATAAATTAATAAATTTTATTTTAATAACGCATTTATAAAACAGTAATGCAGAAATTTAGTAAATGGAATAAAATAAAATTTTAATATTCTTTATATATGTATGAATACACTTAATAAGCACATTATTCATATTTTTAATATCTTCTTTTATCCATATAATATACTGCAGATCACTCACATAATGCTTATTATTTACATACTGTACTTTATAAATACGTTGTAGATTAATAATAAAGGATCGGTTTATAAATAGCTACAAAACATCAATTTAATTATATGAATTGCTACAATAAAACATAGATCCGTTCATATACTTAGAGTCGGTTATGCTAGAGCTGACATGTTAAGTTAGCTTTACTATTGGGCCATTAATAGACTGTATGTGAATATACCACTCGTTAATATTCCATTAATATGCCATGAGAATAAACACATATAATTATGCAATAATTAACTTAATGAAATCTTCAATATGTCATCAATTCGTTCGGCCAAAACATATATATTGATGAACATGTATACTGATGCAATAAATAGCAATCTTATGATTGTTTCGGCGCAATCATATTCATCATAGAGCTATTGTGGGTTGCAATAATTAATTATATATGTTTCTTATGCTTGTTGGCCAGAGATTTAATGGGAGAGAGACAAAAATATATTATAAATGAATATATATGGAAAAGTTATATGTCTAAAACTATTGCACTGATATCACATATTAAAAATATTTTAAAGGATGTAATTAAATTAACCATCGTAGAATTTAGAATATATATAATTATTATAATAAATCATGTAAAATATATCTTGATAAATTTAAAGTAATTGATATGTTATAAATATTAAAAATAAATTGATTTTTCTTCTTTAACTCTTATTTTTTTTATGATGATTTTTTAATAATTTAATTTTTTTTATGGTTAGCGTAAAATTTAATAGGTAAAAAAATAATTAATTTATGTCTTTATAATTTAATTTGGTACGATTTATCACATAATCAAATTAACGATCAAAATTAATTAATTATTTGAGCTTAAGTATTATTAGTTAATTAATCTATAATTAAACTATAATTTAACATTTAATACTCTAACTGCGCCATGGTTAGAAATTTAAAGTTGTATGTTTATTTGAAACTAATATGTAATTAATATGAACCTTACAAATTTTAATACATTTATCTCTGCATTGTAAATTAAAAAGCTACTAAAGTAATGTGAGTATAATTAATATTATAAATTGCTTGATGGAAATATATGGATTGATGGTGAGTTTGGGAATATTGTGAATTGATTATTGAATTGAGGTGGTGGGTGAATTGGAAGTGTATTTTCGTGTATGTAAATTTTAAGTATTAAATCTCGTTTGATTTAGTTATTTATAATCTTGTTAGTTATTGTTGTTTGTCGGTGACTAATAGTTGGTAGTTGATAGTTAATGACTGTTATATAATAGTTAACTTTTACAATTGTTTTGTAAAATTATTATTAGTTATTAGCTATTAATAAATTTAATGATTATTAAAATTAAATATTAATATTTATCTTTTCAGTTAAATTTATTTTTATAGGTTAATTTAATTTTTTTTATTTAAATAAGTATGAATTTTTTGAAAAAAAACAATAATTTGAAACTTTTTTAAAAAAATTTTAAACAATAGTTGTTTCAGTATCAAACAACTAATAACTATCACAAAAACTAAAAATAAAAAATAATCCAACAATTTAATGCAAATTTTAAAAATTAAAAAATTAAAAATTATATCAAATTTTTTTATTAAATATCCACTTAAATGATATTTAGCTGAAACCATACTATATTTAAATTCTGAATATTATAAATATGAGTTATATAGGTGTTGGTTACCTTAAGTTTTCTTATACCCTATGATATTATGTTTTTCAAAGGGGATATGATAATATTATAGTCATGTTTAATAATGAAAAAAAATAATAAAAATATTAAAAATTAAAAGGAAAATATCAATTTCACCTCCCATGATTTAATGTAAAGCATAATTTTTTATTCCATATAAATTTATAAAAATAACGCTTGAAAATGTAATAAATTAATATAAAAAAAATTGTCTATTCTATATAAATTTATTATAAAAATAACACGTGAAGTGTGCGAAGGCAAAACCAGACTACAAAAATTTGAGGGCTTGTGGAGGCAACATAAAAAAAAATTTAATTTTTTGAGGAGCATAATTATATAAAAAATTAGTGGTAGGACCAATATCAAAACCATAAAAACAATTTTACCCACTAAAAGGTATTATTATGACTTCTGTAATAAAGTCAAGGAAAAAAAAAAACATCTTCCAAATTAAAGAGTAGAAACAAAGAGAAACATTATGCAGAAAATAAAGCCTATAGGCAAAAACTTTGTTGGCAACTACTCTTTTATCTTTCTCTTCTTAGCTAGTCTCTATATATCTCCTCAACAAGAATAGTATGAGAGGTTACAAAATGAATCATTAATCAAACAACAAAACAAAGCACAAGAGATGGAAAAAAGTAGCTATTGATTGAAACACTTGACTTGTTAATTATTCTTCTCTTCTTTGACTATTTCCACTGGAATTTGGCCTTCTCACGAATCGCCCCTACAATATTACAAACAACGATAAAATATTGCTTCATTTGTTTTTCTTTTTATTTTAGTGTAAAACTTTAAATTTATTCATAGATTACATCAACAATGAAATTGCAATAAAAAAAAATTAATAAAGAATAGATTACTATTTTGTCATAATAAACAATTTAATTATTAATGTTTCCAAAATTAATATTTTTTTAGTCCCTATAATAATTTTAATAAAAATTTAATATTAATTTAATAAATAAGAACTAAAGTATTGATAGTTAATAAATTTTAATGACTAAAAACATTATTTTGAAATAATAAGGACTAAAGTATTAATTATATTCAATTTCAAGGATTCGTTAAAAAATAATTGTAATTTTTCAAAAATTATATTTAATTTTTTAATCATTAAGCCATTAATAAAAATATATTATATGATGAAACCACTTAATTTAAAATTTAAAATTCTAAAAGAATTTAAATTTATTGATGAAAGTTTAAAAATAATTTACAGTTTTAATAACATTGATGTTGAAAGAAATATTGCAAACAAATTTTCCTAATAATTATTTTTTATTAAAAAAATTGCTTAACATCTTATAAGCTAAAATATTAAAAATTTAATTCTGTATAACCGTTGATAAATTTCAATTAATTAAAAATAAATTTATTCGTGAGTTATTGCAAATCTTAATTTATGAAAAAAATACGAGAGACATATTAAGAAAATTTAACACTTTTTAAACTCCAACTTTACCAATAAAACTCTAATTGAAAAATAAAATCTTTTTTTTTTTTTTTTTTTTGAAAAACAGTATAATTATTAAATGTGGCAAAATTGGTGAAACTTGCAAGATTAACTTAGAAAGTAGTAAAAATGTAAAGAAAAGTTACCTTCATTCTGGGCCGTTGATCAGCATTGACTTTCCTAACTTGGTATCTGATCTTCTTAGAGAAGAGGCGAGTACGCCGCTTTTCTTTGTAGCGCAACACACTCGCCTCTCTTATTCCTCCATTTTCTGAAAATAAATCAATCTGCGCCAACCTGGCCTGCCCGAAAAAATTATCAAAAAATAAAATCAATAAATAAATGTACAAATCAATAGTGCTCCCTACCACATATGCCCTTTATATCATCTTTAAAATAAATTAAATTAAATATTTTTGTCATTTTTCAATTATATATTCATCCATTCCTAACAATATATTAAATTTAATATTTTTAAACACAAACAACTAATACACCAAAAATTTATAAATGATTACAAATACTTTCAAGTTGCCAGATTTGCTAGGTAGAATTGATTGTTTCAAATCAAAACAAAAGCAACAAATTATATAAAAAAATTATTATTTTATTGCAATAACCCAAAAAATAAAATATTATTTTGCCACCAAAAATTCCATTAAAATAATGTTCCAAAAAAAAAATAGAAAATTAATATTTAGTCTAAAAGGTCCCTCTGAAACAACAAAAGCTGAAAAGGTCAGAGCATAAACAACAAATTTGAAGACATTTAAAAAAAAAAAAAAAACAAATAATCAAAACGAGCTTTTTTTTTTTTTTTATTCTCCACTTTTGTTTGGCATTTGAAGCAAAATAACCAATTATTTTCTTTATTTTTTTTACTTCAACAAAGGCGCGTTACGGCACGCGCCATAACACAGTCAATGGGAGACTCCATTGTAAAGTCATTTCAAGGCGGGAGATTAGTAACATACAGAGACATCATTTCCGCCTTCGGCTCCCGTAATTTCATCGGAAAACGGCGACCCACGGTCCGACCAAGCGTTCAAAACGTTGTCGTAGTTTAATTTCAATAGCAAACTGGAATTGGATTGTGGAGTTGAATTCTCATCTTTAGCTAATTCCTCCAAATTCTTCAATTCCACAACTGGTTTCTCCACTTTCTTTTTCTTTTTCTCACCGGAATTACCATTTTGCTTTAATTTCGGCTTCGAGTTTGAATTGAAATTAGAATCTGAACCCTTCTTGTTGTTGTTGTTGTTAAGTCTCGGGGAAATTTCAAGCATATCAACAATGGGAAAACTCCACCAATTCCCTTCATCTCGATGTCTTAATGCTCTCACTCCCTTTCTCATTCCATTCCCAAATCCAAGTTGGAATTTCCCGCCAAATTGAAATCCCATTGGATTCCCATACCAGGAATTACCATCTTTATTGGATACCTCCTTACTCACACTTAGATTACCCATGATACTGTCAATACCCTCCTCAATTTCCTCATCCAGAATCGACTCGGTATCGAAATCCTCTTGATACCCATCGCAGAATTTCATGGAATTTCCATGGGAATCACTACTCTGGCAAGAGTACTTATCACAAGAACTGATCAAATTCGAGACTTTTGCTTCGTTTAAGAAACTGGGTTTTTCACTCTCAATGGGTTGATGGAGCCGAAAACCAGAGTCGTCGTCAAAAACTCGAAAAGGCCAAAGCAATTCTGGAGAGGACTCATCAAGAAGAAGAGTGTCCTGATGTGGTTTTGTGAATTTGCGTGGATTTGTGAGGTGTTTGGAAAAGATATTTGGGTAGGCAGTGGAGAGAAGAGCGGCTGCTTCATTGTAGGTTTGGTTGGGTCGTTTTCGAGGAGTACGGGGTTTTCTTGTGGAGATTGCTAACGGAGAATTGCTGGACTCAGAGATGGTTGAAGATGGAGAAGAAGTGTGTGAAGTTATGGTTGATGTGGATGGGGACTTTACTATTTCTAAATCGAACCCATATGTTCTGCCACTACCTCCACTTAAACAATAAGGAGAAGACATTTTGGGGTTTATTAGAAGAGGAAATTCAATTCCCAATGTGGAGAATTCAAATAAAACATAGAATTTGGGGGAATCCCATTTCTTAATTGAGCTGAAAGTTGAAAAAATATATATCGAAATTAATTAGGAGGAAAGTTTTTTCAGAAACCAATTATAAGAAAAAGCTGAAAATTCACTTTTTGACGTGAGAATTGAGAATGAAAAGAGTCTGCTGCTATGGAGAGTAGCAAAACCCTAAACCCTCGAAAAAAAAAAAGGAACCAAAAAAAGTTCTGTGGCCTAGAAAAAGGAGAAAAAAGCCAAGAATTTGAGAATATTTTAAGAAAGAAACTAAACCTATTTTCCAAACAAAATTTTCAAGACAAACCTCAAAAAGCCCACTAACATAAAAGGCTGATTAAAAAGAAAAATTTCTGTTAAAACAGAAAGAAATTATACAAATAAGAAGATTTCATTTTTCTCTATACCTTTAAAAAAAAACAAGGGAATTCCAAAACCCTAGAAAAACCCAAGAATTAGAATTGCAGGAAATGAAAAGAAAAAATTGTTTGGAGGAAAAGGAAAGTTACCCAAAAAGGAAATGGAGTAACAGTTAAATACAGTTAGAAATTTGAGAAAGAAGAGCAGAGAGAGGAGTAACAGTTAAATACAGTTAGAAATTTGAGAAAGAAGAGCAGAGAGAGGTGAAGAAGTAGGTCACGGGAGATAAAAAAAAAATGGAAAAAGATCCGTTGAGAGTTGAGAGTTGAGAGAGTTGTGTAGAGAAACAAACACACAAACAAAAACTCTCTGTAAAGAGTGTGGAGTGAGAAGTGAGAAGAGTATAGAAAGGATGAGACGAGAACAGAGGAAGAGACAATAGCTGTTTGCTGTAGTTCCTGGTGTAGGACCACTCCTTAGTTTGTTCTCTCTCTCTCTGCTCTTTTGGCAGTTCAATTATTTTTTTATGGTTATTTACTTGATTGACCCTCTTTCTTATATTAATTAATGGATCCTTTTCTTCCTTTATCAGAACCCACAATTTATTTTATCTTAAAATTAATCATATTTTAGCTTGAAAACTTTTTAATTGATTTATTTATATATATATATATATAATGACACAATGATAATATGCCAATATAATAGCATTGTATAACCAAAAACTAAACCATTAATAATGATGGTTTATTTGTAAGTTTTGTCTTCACCAATAGCATACACTCATCAAATAACATTATAATAACATTTAAAGAAAAACTATGATACTGAGTATTATATTTTTTTTACCTGTTGATTTTGGTGTATGAGATATAAAATGATGCATTTAATCTAAGTAAAAAATTTAACAATAATTATATCAATTTTTGCAATGTAATTAGAAGTGTTTGAGAGTGGTGTCAAGGTTTCCTTTCTTCCCCTCCATCCTAACAAATATTAATTAATTAATACAATCACTTTCATAAATAAATAAAAAATTATTTTGTATCATTTAATGATACAAAATAATTTAATAATATTTACTTATAAAATTTAACAATAGAATAATGATATTTGAACCCCAATATTAAATATATATATATATATATATATATATATATATATATATACTTTTTATTTTTTATATATCAAAAAAGATATTCCGTCTCTCTTTCCTTTTATTTTGAAAAACAACATCCTAATTTAATTATTCTAAACTTAAAATCATATGTATATAAGAAAAATTTTAACATATAATATTAAAAAAATCAATAATCACAATCAGTTTTTAATAGAAGATAAAAAAAAAAATTATAATTACACATTTAAGAATAATTTAATAATAAATATATATACAATTTGAATAATAAATTTATATTTAAATATCCTTCAAATTCTTAAAAAGAAATCAATTCTAGAAATTAATTTAGTGATTAAATTAAAGGAATTAAAATTATCCAACATTTTAGTTTGTGGGTGACTTTCTAGATGAATTGAAATGGTAATTAGTGGCATTTATATAATTGTAGAAGGGCATAATAGTCAAGATAAATAGTAATCCAAATGAAATAATGATGGGCAAGCATGGATGTACTGCTTGGATTATCTTCAGTTCTTGTCACCCATACCACCTGCAACTTTCTTATAGATTTTATGGGAAAGGTTTCTTATCTACTGATGTGTCATAATTTCATTGGTTGGCTTGGATTTTTAGGGCTTACGTGGCCTGTTCTTTATTCGTTAGAGGATTATCACATGAATCTAGGAAAATGGGTGGGGTTTATTTTTTATTTTTTAATGAGAAAATAGTCATGAAATGATTTGGAAACTTTTTTTTGGTATCTTTTGCCGTTTGTGTGTGGCATTTGTTGATCATACGTTGGGGTTATTAGATTCAATAGCTTGTGATTACACAATCAATACTCCTTTTAATGTTTTTGCATTTCCATCCTTTTATTTTCTATCATATATATTTGATGGACAACAAAGATTAAATTTTATTATAATAAAAAATCTCAAATTTATATTTTATTATTATTATATTTTAATTTATATTTATTTATTTGATAAATATTATGTTAAATATGAACATATCTCTAATAGAATTTCTTTTTTAATGTAATATTTGTCCATACATTATATGAGAGAAAAAATAATTTAATACTCCCTCCGTTCCAAAATGAATATTTTAATTTCATTTTTGGTATGTTTCAATTTAATTGTTTTATTTTCTAATTTAAATTATACTTTATTTTAACATTTCAATAATATTTCATATATTTGGTCTTATATAATTAATGTAAACTTGAAAAAAATAAAAATATTTATTATCTTTTAAAAAATAAAGAGATGATTGTATTTAATTAAAAGAGATATATTAAAATAATAAAAGAAATAATTATACTTAATTAAGAAAAAGTAAATATTAAAATAATCTCAAAATTTTTTCTTAATATTTATGTATTTTACAATGATGACATTTATTTTGAGACAAAGCGAATATTTATTAAGCTAAATATATTATTTATAAAGTAAATCACAATAAAATTAAATGATATAAATATGTGCATGCTATTCAAAAATGTATTAATAAAAAAAAAGATGCAAATGGCAATAGAAAATCCAATGAATATTATTCTCATTTGTTATAATCATTATTATTAAATGTATTTTTTATTATAGTTTCCTTATTCTTTTCATTTATGCATACATATATGAATTAATGTATATATTTTCATTGTATTATATATATATATATATATA
>CANXYC011202916.1:0-23622 GCA_948193065.1 Aleurites moluccanus
GCCAAAATTTAGGTTGAATGGTTCTTCACTTTCTAGCTTGAATTTCTTGGAATTTTCGATGGAAACTAGCTTAATCGGAAGTTTAATAGAGTTTTCTATCGATTTTGCTTGAAGTTTGGATGAAATTGGTGGAGTTTTGGAGAACGAGGAGACTTGGCTGTAACAATGGAGGAAGGAGGAGAATTTTCTGATTTTTGGAGAATTAGATTGATATTTATATTAATTAACTTTCAGTTAATTTGATTTTTCCCACGACACTTCTCGTATTCTCATTTTGAACCTGAAACTTATAACTATTTATTTTTTTTTTGTCCCATTTCAATTCTGAAATAATATTTCTTATATTTCTATAGCTTATGAGTCTAATGGTGATATTAAAAATTTCAAATTTCAAATCCGTTCGTTAATCAAAACGTCGATGTGCTTACCTATCCACCGGGTTGATTTTTAGCGATTTGTCAAATCACTAAAGTATAATATTCTAATGTCTAAACTAACTTTATTTATGCTTAAACAACATATATTCAAGTTTATATAAATAAAATTTGAGGGTGTTACAGTATCATTTATACTATTACCCTTAACTGTTTTGGTTGTGCATTAGAGAATGTATGGATTATAGATTCAGGGGCTACAAATCACATGTGCCAAAACACTATACTATTTCATAATACACTTGAACTTAAAAACCCATACAAGTTCATCTACCTGATAAGTCTTTGAGATTAGTACATAAACTTGGTACAATAAATATTCATCAAAACCTTTCCATTACCAAAGTTTTTCATATACCTAGTTTTAAATTCAATTTACTGTCAGTTAGTTAACTAACACAACATATGACTATCTAAGTTATTTTTCTTTCAACCCACTATGTGTTTCAGGACCTGAGGACTGAGGAAGTATTAGCTGTGGGAAAATTGCACAATGGACTCTATTTTTTGGATTATACTAGTTTTCTTGTAACTACTATTCAACAATTCCAGTTAAAGGCTTCTACTATTCTAAGTATTGTTAAAGTAGAAAAACCAAGTTGTTTTACAACCTTTCTTTCAAATAAAGAATCATCTTCTATTTCCTTTTCATTAATTCATTAAAGATTAGGTCATGCTTTACAAAATGAACAAAGTTATCTACCCCTACATATCATTCCTAATAAACCTGCTACTGTTTGTGACATTTGTCCACTGTCCACACAACAAAGATTGTCTTTCTCTAGAAATACCATTAAAGCCAAAAGTTATTTTGAGTTGATTCATGTGGATTTATGGGGGCCTTATAAACAACCTTCTCTCATAGGAACCCATTACATACTTACCATTGTAGATGATTATAATAGGGTTTCATGGACTTACTCAAATGTAAACCTTAAACATTTACTCACATCAAATAGTTTCTTGCTCTAGTTAAAACCCAATATTAGTCAATAGTCAAACAAATAAGGAGTGATAATGGATCTAAATTTCTTAGTCATGAATGTGAGCAATTGTTTACTGAGTTAGGTATTATACATCAAAGGTCATGTCCATATACACCACAACAGAATAGTGTGGTAGAAAGAAAACAAAAACATTTGTTACAAGTAGCTAGATTATTAATGTTTCAAGCTCATTTACCTAAGAAATTTTAGGAAGGTTCTATTTTGACTACTACTCACATAATAAGCAAGTTGCCTACCTATATTTTAGATTGGCAGTCCCCTTTTTAAGTTTTACATAAACAAAAACCTAGTTATGATACTCTTAGAACTTTTGGGTGCTTATGTTTTGCTACAAATACCCATCCTCATAAGGATAAGTTTGCACCTAGGGCCATTAAATGTATTTTTATAGGCTATGTTCCTACCCAAAATGCATATAAATTGTATTCTCTTCAAGATCATAGTATTCTTGTTTCCAGGGATGTTGTTTTTCATGAGACAATATTTCCATACAAATCTGATTCTACTTTATCTCATTATGATCCTGTTTTACCCAATATTTATGTTCTGACTGATGATACTCCACTTCATTTGTCTATTTCCAATTCTCATACTAATTAGCCTATATCCACTCCTCCTATTGTTTTTGATCCAGAAATTTTAGGTTCTTCATCACCTGTTTCTATTCCAGAATCATCTCCTCTTTCCTTTCCACCTGTTGTTATTCCTGGACAAAGTACTAGAATTAAAACTAAGCTTGTTTGGCTTTAGGATTTTGTCTCTTCTGTGTATGCAAATATTGCTGCTAGTCTTCCTCAGTCTTCCCAAGTTCTTTATCCTTTATCATATGTACCCACACATTATCATAAGCTTTTTCACCTTTTACATATTACATTTGTAGCCAATGCTTCTACTATAGATGAACCTAATACCTATGAACAAGCAATTAAGTATCCCAATTGGGTTGCTGCTATGCAACAAGAATTAGCAGCCTTACAATTAAATGATACTTGGGAATTAACTCCATTACCTCCTGGACAGAAAGCCATAGGATCCAAGTGGGTATATAAGGTTAAATATAACCCTAATGGCACTATTAAAAAGTATAAAGCAAGACTTGTGGCCAAAGGGTATAATAAGGTAGTTGGGGTTGATAATAATGAGAGTTTCTCCCCTGTTGCTAAGTTAGTAACAATCAGACTTTTTCTAGCTATAGCTGCTGCCAATGCTTGGCCTATCCATCAATTGGATATAAATAATGCATTTTTGCATGGATTTTTAGATGAGATAGTATTTATGCATGTCCCTCAAGGGTATTCTATGGAAACTAAGACTAATGTTTGGAAATTAAAGAAATCTTTGTATGGCTTGAAACAAGCATCTAAGCAATGGAATATCAAATTCACTGCCAAGCTTAAGTCTTTTGGATTGCAGTATTCTGTTAATGATCATTGTTTGTTCACTCAAACCAAGTCTGATCATTTTATAGCCCTTCTCATTTATGTGGATGATGTCCTTGTTACTGGAACTCATGAAGCATACATTCTAGCTGTTAAAACCTATTTGGATTCTATGTTCACCATTAAAGATTTGGGCTATGCAAAATACTTCATTGGTTTAGAGATAGCAAGGCCAGAGGGTCTTTATTTGAACCAGAGGAAATATATTCTAGATATATTGAAAGATACTAGATTACTTGCTGCAAAACCAGTGTCCTTACCTCTTCCATCTGGCTTTAAGTTGTCAAACACTATTGGACCTTTGTATTCTTTTCCTTAGCAATATCAGAGACTTGTTGGGAGACTTTTGTACTTAAATTTTACTTGTCCTAACATCACTTATGCAGTGCAGCAACTAAGTTAGTTTATGAGTGCTCCTGCAGAGTCTCATTGGCAGACAACCCTCCATGTTCTGAAATACCTCAAGGGCTCTTCTTCACTTGGTTTATTTTTTCCTGCTTCTCCTTCTTGTCAGCTAACAGCTTATTGTGATGCAGATTGGGCATCTTGTCTAGATACTAGAAAATCTTTGGCAGGATATTATTTATTCTTGGGTGATTCTTTAATTTCTAGGAAAACTAAGAAACAATCCACTGTTTCTAGATCTTCAGCAGAGGTAGAGTACAGAAGCATGGGTACCACTGTGTGTGAGCTTCAATATGTTTCTTATTTGTTGGATGATTTCTATATTTTTGTATCTTTGCCTATACAACTGCATTGTGATAATCAGGCAGCAATTCACATCACCAGTAATCCTGTTTTTCATGAGCGCATAAAGCACTTAGACATTGACTGCCACATTGTACGTAATAAGTTCAAAGAAGGTTTCATCACCCTTATGCATGTTAATTCTAGAGCACAAATTGCAGACCTTTTGACTAAGTTTCTCACCTTGAAGCTGCAATAACACTTACTGTCTAAGATGGGCTTGACCAGCTTTGATCCGCTTCCATCTTGAAGGGAGGATATGAATATGTATAATTTATGTTTAGTATTGTAAATAAATAGATAGCTGGTATTTTGTAATATAGTTAGTACTTAGGGATATAATTGTAAATAGCTAGTGGTTGTATATAAACTATTTGCTTAGCTTTATCTCTTTATATCTATCATTATATTCAATATATAGAATTCTCAATTTATTTTCTCTCTCGATAGAGTCTAGGGTTTGAATGAATCTCATATGAATATTACAGGTTTCTTCAAAACACATCATCAGTCACTTTCCTTAAGTAGTTTGTTCAAATTAGGAGAATAGAGAAATATAAATGCCAAGAAATGCAAAAATTTACGAGATGATGTGACTTTGATAAGGAACAATAGAAACCAATCATACTTAAAAGGAATCAAGAATTTATTCAATAGAGTTCAGTTAATTTATGCTTTCTTAAACTTCTCTGACATTAATCAAATTTTCCCCAGATTTAAAAATGAGAAATACATGGTGATAAAGTGCAATAAGCATTGGGTGGACCACTAGAATTTTCCAAATGAAAGTCCATATGCATATCAAACTTCAAATGTTATTTGAGGTAGGCATGCAAAATAGAAACATCCATTAACCACCAAGAAAATGGTTGTAACATTATAATTCATTCCTACCACAAGTGTCATTTCTCACCTTTTTTCTGTCCATATTGTAATGTATGCTTTAGCTGCTCTCATCGAACATGGTTAATGCAATCTTTTAAAATGGAAGAATGCTTAATATTTGCCACTTTCCTTGAAGCTCAGAAATAACAGTTGCAAAGATAATACATTTATTACAATAGGAAGACAAGGAGATAACTAAACATTTAAGGAAAAAATTACAAAGACAATACATTCATCTGGAATCATATCCAAAATCTTCTCATATCTCTCTTCAGTCAAAAAGATGTTTTGACTGGAAAGCAATTTTGTCTCAAGCTAGTCTTTGAGAAATTCGGTGTAGGATCTCCTGAAGTGCAGAATATCTCAGTACAACAAATGAATTCAAAACTACATGGGATAAAAAAAAATCAACTCCACATGTTTGAACTTGCACAAGGAAAAGTGAAGAACAAGACCAGTCAAAGAAATCCTTTTATTACAATTTTCATTGCCCTAAACGGAGTACAAATATGTAACTTCCATTAGACATTATCCTGTATAAAATCTCAAAATGCAGTTACATGCCTGGAGTGTGATACACCACCTTGTATACTCTGAAATAATCGGCAATAGCAACCCTTTGTTCATTGGTGAACCTGCAATCATAGTGGAAAGAATTTAAACTATTATGTCATACTGTAGGTAAGAAAATGGAAGGAATTACAAGACAATTTATAAGCTGCATTACCTAGTAGTTTTTCCATCACAAACCAAACAATGGACACCACGCTGACCACTATAAACCCAAAGGATGTGATTGAAGCCAAAGTCATCTGCATGATTGAAGTAATTGAGTAAAACCTAAAATGTAATTTAAGTACTCTTTGCTTGTTGTGTGACCAAGGCATAGACCTAGCACTATCCAATTCCTTTGTTTTTGTGTATATAAAATTGATTATGAGTAAAAGAAAATATAGTACTTGACCCAAAAAAAAGTTGGAGGAAATGAAGAAAAATGATAAAGCTCTTGGTGAACCATTAAGAACGAAGTTTAAATTTTAGTATTAATCTTTATTGTTTGACAGACATCTGAAAGTTATGATAATAGAAAATTTTATACAGGTATAATGTAGATATTAAACTGGATTTACAAGTACTAATAATAAGATGAACTTCTAGATAAGAGTTCAAGTAGCCAAACCTCTGAGAGCAGTTTAATAGCAGTAGTCATTAGAGGCCAATAGCTCAAGCAAACGTCAGCTCCTGAGTAGCATTATTTGACGTTATCATAATCTGAAATGTCCTGGGAAAATTTGGACCTTAAAGATGTTAACATTTTAAGTCATGAAAAAAAATTATAGAATACTGATAATTTAGCTGCAGCAGCCTACAGAAGTACAAGGACTTGTAATATCAAAAATTAGCTCCCCTTCCACTGGAGTGAAAACATTATCACCACTTTGCATATAGGCATGCCTCTTCGTAAGTTGTAGCATACACAATTTATATACTTTTAGAGGGCTAAAATGTTACTATTTTGGAAAATTAGGTGAAAGAAGCTAAAAATAACATAACAACAAACCATAACTCTTGCTGATTAGAAATGCTTGGAAGCATAACTGATTGATTCCAGAATTGCATTTTATCCAATTAATGGATTTTTGCTCATATTAGAATCACATTAACTTTTTAAGTCAAATATATAATTCCTAATACTGGGAACCTTGATAAGTTCTATAATCATCAGCTTCAAAGTAAGACAATTATTAGAAATTGATAATGACAACTCAACTAAGCCTTAATCCAAAATTAATTGGGGTCCGTTATATGGATTCTTCTTTTCCATTCCAAGCACTCATGGGCTATATGTGCAGAAAGATCTAGAGCAACTAAGTCATCCTTAATCACTCTCCCCTAAGTTAGTTTAGATCTACATGTACCTTTCTTCTTAACATCTAGCTTAATATGTTTTATTCTTCTAATCGGTGTATTGCTAGGCCTATGACTCATATTTCCAAACCATCTCAACCTATTTTCTCTAAATTTATCCTCAATGTTAGCTATTCCAAATTTTCTCGAGTATATTTATTTCAAATAAGATCCATTCTAGTATATCCACACATCCATCTCAATATTTTCATTCCAGCAGCACACATCTCAGAGATATGTTGCCCTTTCAATGCCTAACACTGACTACCATACATTATAGCAAGTCTTATTGTTGTATGATAGAACTTACCTTTCAACTTGAGTGGAATTTTATAGTCACATGAAACTTTAGTGGCAAGCCTTCATTTCAACCACCCAACTTTTATCCTATGGATAACATCCTCTTCACAACCTTCATCCCCTTGAAGGATTGAGCCTAGGTATTTAAAATGAGTGCTTTGGGACAATGCCACTCCATCCAAACTAACTTCCTCATTATCCATACTTTGACCTTCACTAAACTTGCAATGCATGTATTTCATCTTGGATATATATAATCTGAAATCCTTGGACTCTAAAGTGCTCCTCCACAACTCTAACTTCCTTTTAACTCCCTATTGTGTCTCATTTACTAGTACAATGTCATATACAAATATCATACACCAAGGGATTTCCTTTTGTATATAATTTGTTAATTAAACCATAATCAAAGCGAAGAGGTAAGGGCTCACTGCAGACCTTTGATGTAATCCAACTGATATAGAAAAGTCTCTTAAGTCTCCTCTAGCTATACATACATTAGTCACTGCTCCGTCATACATGTCCTTCAAAACTCGTATGTACCTAATCAATATCCCCTTATGTTTTAACACTCGCCATAAAACTTCTATTGGAACTCTGTCATAAGTCTTCTCCAAGTCAATGAAATCTATATGCAAGTCTTTCTTTGCATCCCTATATTTTTCCATCAAGCTTCTAATGAAAAAGATTGCTTATATTGTTCATCGATTTGGCATGAACCCAAATTGGTTAATAGAGATAAATGTAACACCATGTAAGCGATGTTCTATAACTCTTTTCTATAACTTCAAAGTATGACTCATAAGCTTAATTTCCTGTAATTTGAACAACTCTGAATGTCTCCCTTGTTTTTAAAAATGGGTGCCAAAAAGCTCCTCCTCCATTCATCTTGCATTTTCTTTGAAGTTAGGATTTTGTTAAACAATCTAGTCAACCAAGCTACTCCTACATCATCCAGACACTTTCATATTTCAATATGTATTCCATCAGGGCCATATGTTTTCCCAAATTTCATTCTCTTTAAAGCCTCCTCAACCTCTGAAAATCTAATCATTCTAGTGAATGTTACATTCTTCTCTATAGTAATATGGTTTATATCAACCATATTACCATCTTGGCCATTATTGAGAAGTTTATTGAAGTAACTCATCCACCTTTCCTTAATATCCTCATCTTTCACCAAAACTTTTTCTTCTTTATCCTTGATACACCATACATGATTAAAATCTTGACATTTCATTTATCTCATCCTTTCTAACCTATAGATATCATTTTCACCCTCTTTCGTTCCAAGTTTCTTATATATCTTCTCAAAGGCTCGTGCTCTTACTTGGCTCATGAATGTTTTTGCCTCTTTTTTTGCTTTCTTACATTGCTTATAAGCTTCCTTATTATCACATTTTAGTAGTCTCTTATACCATTATTCCTTTTTACTCTTCACTGCCTTTTGTACTTCCTCACTCTGCCACCATTTATTCTTTGAGAGTGGGCCATGTTCCTTAGACTCTCCCAAAACTTTTCTAGCTATTTCCCTAATTCTTGAAGCCATGTCTGTCCACATATCATTAGCCTCTATGTCCAATTTCCATGCTTCCTCCATGAGGAGTTTATTTTTAAACATCACTTGCTTCGCCACTTTTAATTTCCACCACTTTATTCTAGTTGTCATACTTCTTTTGCACCATCTTGACCTTTTCCTGATTTTGACATCCATAACTAATAACCTATATTAACTTGTTAAGGCCTCTCTCGGGATCACTTTGCAATCCTTGCAGAGGGCTCAATTTGTCTTTCTTGTGAGAAGGAAGTCAATTTGGCTTATATTTTGCCCACTTTTAAAAGTCACTAGATGAGATTCTCATTTTATAAATTGGGTATTTGCTATGATTAGGTCATAAGCCAGAGCAAAATAAAAAATATTTGTCCTATCCTCATCTCTCATATCGTAGCCAAAACCTCAATGTGTTTTCTCATAACCTTGATGATCACTTCCTACATGTCCATTTAGGTCTCCACTAATAAAAATATTTTCTTCTTTTAGTATACTTTGCAAAAGGTCGTCCATCTCCTCCCAAAAATTTTGCTTGCTTATGCCATATAATTCAATTTGTGGAGCATATGTACTAATTACATTAATCATTTCTCCTTCAACTACTAGCTTAATAAGGATGATCCTAACTCCTACTCTTCTTATTGCTACCACTGCATCTTTTAATGTCTTATCTAAAATGATACCTGCTCCATTTTTGTTCCTCTATTTTCCTGTATACCACAATTTATAGCCTTAATTACTCACGTCTTTACTTTTTTCTCCTACCTATTTTGTTTCTTGGATGCAAGCCACATTAACTTTTCTTCTCTCCATGGTGACAACAAGTTTCATCAACTTGCCTGTAAGAGACCCAATATTCTAAGTCTTAAATATGATTCTCTTCTCAACCTGCTTCTTTCCGTCTTATTTCATAGAAGTACATCTATAACCTGATCCCTAGACTAACTTCTTTACCCATACATGTCCGTGATGTGGGAGCCCTTGCTTATTTAGCGCCACATCCGGGTGCCGACATGGCTCATGGCATTTGGAGAATGCCCTACACCCTTACCTATTTCTCATTACTCTCGGGTTCCGATGCAGTGCATCGTTATTAGAAACATTCCAATGTTTATATCATTTGAATCCATAATTATGAGATGTGACAAAATTTTACGCTGGCTGTCACCTACTGCAACTCTCTTCCTTTATCTGGGTTTGGGACCGGCTAAATACGAAAAACTCATGCTTAGGAAAAAATTGATAATGACAAGTATGAAAAATCTTATATCAATACTATAAATAGAGCCAATATCTATTTTAAATAGGCATTTCTCTTTTATGGAATTCTCTAGTTCATACTCATTGCTGAAAGACTCATTATCCACTGTGAAAGAAAACTCTCTTTGATCAAAGTAGAACTTATAATAGGCAAGGTGTTTCCCATCTACAAATAAGAAATGAAATGGAATAACTATATATGAAAGAGATCAATAACAAAACATTTAATTCAGTTCATTTGTTCCTTCCCTGCTAAAATAAATAAATAATGATTTACCATAATAAAGTTTAAGATAGTTAGCATTAAATCCATTAGTAATGGCATTTCTTGGCCCCTGGCCATTGATCAACTTCCATATTTGTGTGTGTGCATATTACCTTTCACCAAATGCTGAAAAAACAAGTCATTATAGTTATTTTATTGTTTCTAGAAATAACAACAATTAAAATATGAGCAAAGTTCAAAAATTGTCCCAACTATCGAGGATTTCTAATTTCGAAAGTTCCATTTACCATTAGTATTGAATGTGAGAAAAAAAGGTAAAGCTTGAACTAACCTGAAATCTTGAATAAAGGATGAATTGAATGAAGCTTTGATATCATTTTTTTCTTGAAGCAGATGTAACAGATACATGAAGAAAGAGAGATTAGAAGTGATGGCAGGAAAAAGAAATATATATATATATATATATATAAGTGAAAAAACAAAATAAAAATAAAAATTTGACTCAAACACTTGACCAAACACATAGAGTTTATAAAAGCGTTAAATAAACTTCAATTCACCTATTCTTATGTTTCCATAAATTAACTATTAAGATTTATAGTTTTATACAAGTTTTAACTTAGAAGCATAAAGATTTAGTAAACCCTAAGTATTAATGTCATGCATGATTGATGACTGTGAAGTGAAATGGTAGAGTTGTTTATGAATTCATTTAGGGTAAAAAATATATGGAAATGAAATATAGTTATATTAAGCATATGAAACCCTACTTTTGACCACCATATATCACTCTCTTCATCTATCTCTTAAATTTCTAGCCATGCCTAGATCACCTCAAATGGAAATCTCGAACTCAAGTTATGATCAAAAGAGTGAGAGGTACTCAGTTTGTCAACTTTTATTTTTCATGAATTGTAAATCCTTTTGAACCGTTTAACCTATTGCAGACACCTAATTTTTGAGCATCTTGAGTCTAAAGTTGAATCCCAAGGATGAAGCATCAAATATCAAAATGCAAATTTAAGTTCATTGTTAAGAAAAGGTTTTAATTAAGAAAATGAGTTTTTATTCAAACGTTATTTACATGAAAAAATAATTTGGTGAAATAGCTAGGGCTTAGACCTAGTCATTGAGGACCCGAGTTAGTGTAATACCCCAGCAGACAGAGCAATGAATAGTAAGGAAGTACATAGATAGTATAAATATAACAGACTATAGTAACAGATATAATATTAATTGAAGTATGAATAGGCTCAATCGATTATGAAAATATACAAAGAATGGTAAAGTCTAATAATTAAGAATTTTTGAGTCTCAACCGGACCACTTTTAAGATACTGTCCCGGAAAGTACCGGTGTTAATTATACTATCGGAGAAATAACAGTCTGGTTAATTTAAAAATTTCTGACCCAAACCTAGGAGGATTAAGTTAGTTAATTTTATGTGAAATTATGGTGAAAATAAAGAGTTGTAAAATATTTAGGAATACTGAAAATAAGAGTAATGGCAAAATCATAATTTATGGTAACTTTGGGGGTAATTTTGGAAATCTACTGTTTGAAATTCAGAATTGACCCAGAACTATTTTTAAATGATAGAACAATATAAAATAAGGTATTTTATTTTCCACATTGATGGTTGAATTTAAACAGAATAAATTACAGAAAGTTTTGAGGAAAAAAATGCAAATAAGAAAATTTTTGGGCCAAAGTGCAATTAAACAAAGTTATGGGACCCACCCATTCTAGAAAGAAGGCTAGGTGGCCATCACATGTACAATCTATAAACCACAATATATTATCCATTTTATTTAGTTACCATCTATTCAGTTATTTTGTAATTCATTCTATAATTTACTACAATTGGCTGTAACAGTCCATATATCATATCATGCAAACATCATATAACTCATATATCATCAAATATCATATATACATGTTCATCTCCTAGCTAACACATACATACCTCATGGAACAGCTAGATTATGAAAATCCAAAATAATAATACAAATATCAGAATATATACATCAGTAATGCTGGCAGAAATCCCCGAATGATAGACGACATGATTCTGCATTCTACTCCTCTCTTGAAATGGGTAAACAAAGAAAAGGTGAGTATTTAAGATACTCAGTAAATCTATATGCATCAACCAATAAACAATAGGCAATAATGGGATAATGGTGCCCATAGGCCAAGATACAGTATACAGAATCAATAACAAGTTACAGAATTGCCAAGAAATAAAATATAGGCTCGGTATCATATGGAAAGACAAATAAAGGGATGGACTATATGGAATCATACAATCTCCAGTAATCAGTATGGACCATATGTAAACATGCAGGTCTCTAGTAACATATTAGTATCAATGCATAAGACTGATCAGGTATAATGACCAGGACCATAACCCGTCCTAGCTAGGGCATCAATAATACAATGTGCACATCGCCGACAGTATTTTTCCACTACCCTGTCGGGTCGGTAGCTCTGTAAAGCCATATTAGGATCAATATTAAGAAACAACATATCAATGGATACCATTATGCAACAATGGCATCCACCAAATCAATAAGCTCAATATCAGTCAATCAATTATCAATAAGATCAATGGCAATGCTATAGGTAACATATAATCAATGACAAATGGTTTGACAATTAAGAAAAACATGGAACAAAAGTTGGCTCGGTGATAGAAAATGGTAGGCCAATTAGCATGCCAATGTCGCTGGCGACAATGGCATTCAATTGGTAGGCCTATGGAATGCAAACAATAGGCCAAAGACAAAATGAACTAGGCATTTCATCAAACACATAGTGGGCATACAATGGCAAGCCAATAGGTTAGCTTAGGGTGCAAAATTGACTTGCCCAATTCAATCAACAACAAGCTACATTGGCAATAACAACAAAGGCATCAAAGAAACAATAATAAACAACATCAAAATGGATCAAATTGGCTATAGAAAATAAGGCAAAAATCAAACAACAATAGGCAATGTGAATAGTACCAAGGGTTCGACCAAAGTGGGGCTTTCAAACCAAGTTTCAAATTTCAATTTCAACATAAATGGCATGTTATTAGATGCAAAATAGACTCACCTAAGCTTCCAAATAGCTTTGGAAGATCCAATTCCACCCAAAATCACCAATTGAGCTATAAGGCATACCTTTGCCAAAACTTCAATTCTACACCAAACCAATCATCAATTAGTTACCTATTCACATCTAATTAATATATTCTAACATCAATTAACACTAACTAATACTAATTCAATTAGATAAGTTACACAACTTTCATTAGGTTTAGGAATTTAGGGATTTCTACAAATTTGCATCAATTGATGCAATTTAACTAAAAACCCATCAAATTCATCATCCAAATTATCCAAATAAACCATAAAACTCAACAAATTTATTTCTTACCTAAATGGAGTGTAGAACCCGAAATGTTCCTTCAAAGTTTCCTTGGTTTCCTTTGCTCCTTCTTGCCAATTGATGATTGAAATAGCTAGAACTAGGTTAGTATTCAAGTTTTTTATGAATTTTCTAAGGAATTTAATGAAGAAAGAAGAAGAAGTGGAAGAAGAAAATGGGGGAGGGGGTTTTGGCCATACAAGAAAAAGAAGAAGAGAAATGGTGGAAATGTTCTAAGTATAAAATATATACTAAAAATCAAATGACAAATTACAACTAAATCCTTAAACTTCCATATATTACACTTTGGTTCAAAATATTCTATAATTTATTCTGTCAATTCTATCAGGATTTGAAATTCGAAGTGGGGAATAAATAAACTTATTTTAATTTATACTTATTTATAAAAATAGTTTCTGAGTCATTCTGTAACTCCGACGGACCAATTTTCACTATTCACCTTAAACTTTTATTTATTTACGATTTTGCCATTAGTTACTTTTTCAGTGTTCCTAAATGATTTTCACTTCTTTCTTTTTACCAAAATTACACATACATTATGATGATCTTTTACTCTCAGGTCAACTTCAGAAATTCTTCTGTTGACCGGACTGCTAATTTCTCGGCAGTGTTCTCGACACCACCACTTTCCGAAAAAGTAACAAGTTCGCTTTGTAACTGTGTCTCTAAAATTATTTCCCATCATTTCAAGACTTTTGAACCACATTCTGAGAACTAAATCATGCATATGAGTTAGGAATTTCTAGGGCATTACATTCTACCCCCTATAAATAAAATCGTCACCGAATTTAAATAAAAACATACCTCACTGCTGGAATAGGAATGGATATCTGCTCCTCATCTCTTGCTCACTCTTCCAAGTGCACTCCTCCATGGACTGGTTCCTCTAAAGGACTTTAACCATCGGGATCTCCTTATTCCGTAACTGTCTGACCTGTCGATCAATGATCTCCACTGGAAGCTCCTCATAAGACAAGTCATCACTGAGATTCACATCCTGAACTTCTAATATGTGCGATGGATCGGATGTATACTTTCACAATATCGAGATATGGAAAATCGGATGTACATGGCTCATACTAGGTGGAAGAGCCAATCTATAGGCCACGTTACCAATCTTCTCAAGAATCTCAAACGGGCCTATAAACCTTGGTGATAATTTACCCCCTCTTCCCAAATCTCATAACACCCCTCATCTGTGAGACCTTAAGAAAGACATGATCACCAACTGCAAAATGTACATCCTTCCTCTTCGAATCAGCATAACTCTTCTGCCTACTGAAGGCAGTCCTCATCCGATCTCTGATCATAGGCACATTTTCCATAGTCTCCCTGATCAACTCTGGCCCCTCTAGTTGCTTCTCTCCTGGCTCCACCTAACACACTGGAGATCTACATTTTCTACCATATAGTGCTTCAAATGGAGCCATACCAATAAAAGAGTGAAAAATGTTGTTATAGGAGAACTTTATCAATGGCAGATAATAATCCCAGTTACCTTTGAAATCCATTGACTAAGAGGTTTGTGAACCGTAATTGGGTACCCATGGCCTCCTGAAACTTCTGCTAGAACTGAGAAGTGAATTATGTACCCCTGTATGAAATAATCATCAATGGAACTCCATGAAGTCGCACAATTTTATCCATATACAACTGTGCATACTGAGCTACCGTGTAACTGGTCTTAACCTCAAGAAAATGAGAAGACTTCGTTAGATGGTCTATAATCACCTAAATAGAGTCATAACCCCTAGTAGTCCTCAGAAGACCCACTACAAAATTCATAGTAACCTGCTCCCATTTCCACTCTGGCAACTCAATCTCCTGAAGTAGCTCTGATGGCTTCTGATGCTCGAACTTAACCTGCTGACTGGCTAAGCATTTAGACACAAACTGAGCTATATCTCTCTTCATCCCAGGCCACCAATATACATCTCTCAAATTGTGGTACATCTTGGTAATCCCTAGATATACATTGTATGATGAGTAGTAAGCCTCTCTCATAATCCGATCCCACAACCCATCAAAACCTGGTACACATATACGCTTCTCACACTTCAGTACCCTATCATCTACTGTAAACTCTGTCATCTTCCAATTTTGTACCTCTCCCTTAAGCTTCAGTAGGTAAGGATCCCTATCCTGAGCCACTTTAATATCATTAAGCAATAGTGACTTCACCTGAAATTGGGCTATCAGAGCTTGGTTCCAATCCTGGGATCCCAAATCCAACTTTACTCCCAAATCTGCCAACTCCCTCATATCTCGAATCAAAGGCCTCCTGCCAATCACAATATGAGCTAGACTGCCCATTAATTTCCTACTCAATGCATCAGCCACTGCATTGGCCTTACCTGGGTGGTAAAGGATCTCACAGTCATAATCCTTAAGTAGCTTCACCCATTTGCACTGTCGAAGATTCAGATCCTTCTGCTGAAATATATATTGTTGACTCTTATGATCAGTATATATCTCATATTTCGATCCATACAAGTAATGTCTCCAAATCTTCAATGCAAATATAACAGCTGCCATCTCTAAATCATGAGTCGGATAATTTGCTTCATGCTTCTTTAACTGATGAGAAGCATAAGCAATTACCCTACCAATCTGCATCAGTACACATCCCAATCCAATTCGAGAAGCATCACAATACACAGTGAATTTCTCCCCCTCTACTGGTAATGCCAACACTGGAGCACTTGTGAGGTAATACTTCAAAATCTAAAAGCTGCAATCGCACTCATCAGTCTATATATAACGCTCATGTTTCTGCATCAATCTAGTCAATGGAGCTGCAATCCGGGAGAAATCCTTCACAAACCTCCTATAATATCCACCCATACCCAGAAAACTACGAACCTCTGAAACACTGGTAGGCTGAGGCCAATTAGCAATCGCTTCTATCTTCTGAGAATCCACCATAATACTATCCTTGCATAACACATGTCCAAGGAAACACACTTCGGTTAACCAGAACTGTCATTTAGATAGTTTAGCATATAACCGATGCTCCCAAAGTGTCTGCAAAACATTCCTCAGATGCTCTACATACTCCTCCTCACTCCTAGAATAGATAAATATGTTATCAATGAATACAATGACAAACTTATCCAAAAATGACTTGAACACCCTGTTCATCAAATCCATAAAAGCAGTCGGTGCATTGGTCAACTCGAATGGCAACACCAAGAACTCGTAATGTCCATAGCAGGTCCTGAAAGCAGTCTTAGGTACATCACCCTTCCTAATCCTCAACTGGTGATACCCATACCTCAGATCAATCAAAATGGTTGGCACCCTGTAGCTGATCAAACAAGTCATCTATCCGAGATAATGGATACTTGTTCTTCACTGTGACTTTGTTCAGCTACCTATAATCTATACACATCCTCAAAGAGCCATCTTTCTTCCTTACAAATAGTACCGATGTCCCCCAAGGAGAACTACTCAGTCTGGTTAACCCTCTATCCAATAGCTCCTGTAACTGCACCTTCAATTCCTTCAATTCAGCTGGAGCCATTCTGTATGGTGGAATAGATATAGGGTCAGTGCTTACATGGACTTCAATCTCAAACTCAATCTCCCTATCTGAGGGCAATCCTGGCAACTCTTTAGGAAACTTCTGAACCACCGGTATCTGATCCAACTGTACAGAAGACTTCTGTACATCTATCACATATGCCAAAAAGGCTGAACAGCCTTTCCCAATCATCCTCCTAGCCTGGATAGCAGAAACCAGATTCACTCGGAACTCCTCAATATCACCCTGAAACTCAAACTCTGGTTGCCCCTTAGGCTGAAACCTAACCTTCTTTCGATAATAGTCAATAACCGCTTGGTGCCTCGTAAGCCAGTCCATACCCAAAATAACATCTAGCTTTAATACAGGCAACTCAATCAAATCAGCACGCAAGATGTGATCATCAATCTCAATCACACAATCAGGGTAATAATAATCCACATCAACACTAACACCCATAAGAGTGGCAATCATCAAAGGTACATCTAACAATCTCCTTTCCTTATTCAATTTAGGTGCAAAATGTGGTGATACAAAAGAATGAGTAGCATCTGAATAAAAAAAGGCATCTGTTATCTCGTTCTGAATTAGAATAGTACCTGTGACAACATTGTCTGATCTCTGGTCCTCCTGGGTGTTGACTGCAAACACTTTGCCCTGACCCTTACTAGCTGGAGCCTGACTACCACTGGGAGCTTGATCTCCCCTGCCTTTGCCTCTGCCTGATGCCTCTCTGCCCATATTCTATCTTGCCTGAACCACTGGCTGAGAAACCATGACAGATGGCTGCTTATCAGCCCTTAATAGACACCTATTAGCATAATGGCCCTGCTGGACACACCTCAAATATGCACCAGTCTATCTCCAACACTCCCTTCTATGTCTCCAACCATAAAACCCATAACTAGGAATGTTAGGTGTATATGCAGCTGGTCTCAAAGAACCCTGAGAGTAGGCAGGTGCTGATTGAATCACTGGCGGTCCCCTAGTCTGAATCCTCATCCTCTGACTATTAGCTGTAGACCTCTGATCAAACCGAGGCATGGGCTCTGCCTGCCTAGGATGAGAGCTGCTCTCCCCCCTCATAATCTGAGATCCTTGACCCCCTTTCCTCTTCTGGTCCCTCTTAGCCCTCTCAGTCTTATACTTCTCTTCCATCTGTGTCACCTTATCAATCACTGTCGTCAGAGAAGTAAACTCAGTAGCCAACAAAGCATTATGTAATGTAGCATGAAGACCCTTCCGAAACCTACTGATCAAATCAGCCTCTGTAGGAACAATATGAGTAGCATACCTACTTAACCTGATAAACTTCTCTGCATAGTCCTCAACAGATTTGTCTCCCTGCTCCAACAACTCAAATCTAATCAGGTTACGGGTCTTCACCCCCTCAGTAATAAACTCATCGATAAGCCCCTGTCGAAACTCAATCCAGTAGGTGGGTGATCACCATAAAGCCTGGGCTCCATCCTCCTAGAAAATCAGGTACATACCTTACCCTTCAATAATATCCCAACCAACTCAACAGCTCTCAAAATAGAACAAGGCAGACTCCTAACTACCTTCTCTATCTCCTCCAAGAAATCCACAGGGTCACTGCCTCTGTCTCCTCTGAACTCAGGCAAGTTTAGCTTTAGAAAGCTAAATATCGATACACCACCCTCCTCTATCACTCTCCGGTCTCCCTATATAACAGGCTCCCTTTGAACCCCTACGGGCTGCACAGGAGCCGGTGCCACTGGAACTGCCTCTGATACCACAGGTGGAGGCACTACTACTGGAGTTAGGGGTGATACATGCTGACGCTCTCGTCTCAAATCAGCCATCTCTCTCCGTAACTCCATCAATCCTCTCATCATCTCCATTCTCTAGGGGTCATCGCCCCTCTCTTAATCCTCTGAAGTTCATCGGGATCTAGACGGACCCTCTGAAACTGCTATCTTCCTCATCAGGGACTCATTGGAGGCTACCTTTGCCTCCCGAGTATCTTTGTCCCTATTATCGAATATCTCTGTAATTAGTCAGGAAAAATGAAAACATACTCAGAATATGACAGAAATGCAAAATAATAATATATAACAGACAATAACAACAAAAGACGTCAAAGGAAATCCTATGCTCTATGGTATACTTAATTCTACCCCATTTTGTACTTAGTCGTTATTCCTCTGTAATTTAGGTACTATTTATCTGTAGCCTAAATTCCACTGTCTGTAACCTAGAGCTCTGATACCACCTCTTTCACGACCCGTTTCCGAATTGAGATGGTCCTAGGGCATGGGAGATGCTGATGGCGACCGGCACCCATAGAACCCAGTATCACATGCACAATCTATAAAGCACAATATATTATCCATTTTAGTTAGTTACCATCCATTCAGTTATTCTGTAATTCATTCTGTAATTTACTGCAATCGACTGTAACAGTCCATATATCATATCATGCAAATATCATATAACTCATATATCATCAAATATCATATATACATGTTCATTTCCTAGCTAACCCATACATACCCCATGGAGCAGCTAGATTATGAACATCCAAAATAATAATACAAAATATCAAAATATATACATCAGTTATACTGGCAGAAATCCTCATATGACAGACAATAGGATTCTGAATTCTACTCCTCTCCTGAAATGGGTAAACAAAAAAATGGTGAGTATATAAGATACTCAGTGAATCTATATGCATCAACCAATAAACAATAGGCAATAATGGGATAATGGTGCCGATAGGCCAAGATACAATATACAGAATCAATAACAGGTTACAAAATAGCCAAAGAATAAAATATAGGCTCAGTATCATATGGAAAGACAGGTAAAGGGATGGACTGTATGGAATCATACAATCTCCAGTAATCAGTATGGACCATATGTGAACATATAGGTCTCCAGTAACATATCAGTATCAGTGCATAAGACTGATCAGGTCTTATGGCCAGGACCATAACCCTTCCTAGCTAGGGCATCAATAATACAATGTGCACATCGCCGATAGTATTTTTCTACTATCCTGTCGGATCGGTAGCTCTATCAAGCCATATTAGGATTAATATCAAGAAACAACATATCAATGGATACCATTATGCAACAATGGCATCCACCAAATCAATAAGCTCAATATCAGTCAATCAATTATCAATAAGATCAATGGTAATGCTATAGGTAACATATAATCAATGACAATGGTTTGGTAATTAAGAAAGACATGGAACAAAAGTTGGCTCGGTGACGGAAAACGGTAGGCCAATTGACATGCCAATGTCGCTGGCGACAATGGCATTCAATTGGTAGGCCTATGGAATGCAAACAATAGGCGAAAGACAAAATGAACTAGGCATTTCATCAAACACATGGTGGGCATATAATGGCATGCCAATAGGTTAGGTTAGGGTGCAAAATTGACTTGCCCAATTCAATCAACAAGCTACATTGGCAATAACAACAAAGGCATCAAATAAACAATAATAAACAATATCAAAATGGATCAAATTGGCTATAGAAAACAAGGTAAAAATCAAACAACAATAGGCAATGTGAATAGTACCAAGGGTTCGACCAAAGTGGGGCTTTCAAACCAAGTTTCAAATTTCAATTTCAACATAAATGACATGTTATTAGATGCAAAATAGACTCACCTAAGCTTCCAAATAGCTTTGGAAGATCCAATTCCACCCAAAATCACCAATTGAGCTATAAGGCACATCTTTGCCAAAACTTCAATTCTACACCAAACCAATCATCAATTAGTTACCTATTCACATCCAATTAACATATTCTAACATCAATTAACACTAACTAATACTAATTCAATTAGCTAAGTTACACAACTTCCATTAGGTTTAGGAGTTTAGGGATTTCTACAAATTTGCATCAATTGATGCAATCTAACTAAAAACCCATCAAATTCATTATCCAAATTATCCAAATAAACCATAAAACTCAACAAATTAATTTATTACCTAAATGGAGTGTAGAATCCGAAATGTTCCTTCAAAGTTTCCTTAGTTTCCTTTGCTCCTTCTTGCCAATTGATGATTGAAATAGCTAGAATTAGGTTATTATTCAAGTTTTCTATGAATTTTCTAAGGAATTTAATGAAGAAAGAAGAAGAAAATGGGGGAGGGGGTTTTGGCCATACAAGAAAAAGAAGAAGAGAAATGGTGGAAATGTTCTAAGTATAAAATATATACTAAAAATCAAATGGCAAATTACAACTAAATCCTCAAACTTCCATATATTACACTTTGGTTCAAAATATTCTATAATTTATTCTGTCAATTCAGTCAGGATTTAAAATTCAAAGTGGGGAATAAATAAACTTATTTTAATTTATACTTATTTATAAAAATAGTTTCTGAGTCATTCTATAACTCCGACGGACCAATTTTCACTATTTACCTTAAACTTTCATTTATTTACGATTTTGCCATCGGTTACTTTTTCAGTGTTCCTAAATGATTTTCACTTCTTTATTTTTACCAAAATTACACATGCATTATGGTGATCTTTTACCCCCAGGTCAACTTCAGAAATTCTTCTATTGACTGGACTGCTAATTTCTCGGCAGTGTTCTCGACACCGCTGCTTTTCGGAAAAGTAACAAGTTCTCTTTCTAACTGTGTCTCTAAAATTATTTCCCATCATTTCAAGACTTTTGAACCAAATTCTGAGAACTAAATCATGCATGTGAATTAGAAATTTCTAAAGCATTACTGAAATAATTAATTAACTTATCATATTAATGAAAAGATTACAAGTAATCAAAAATCTAGAAAATTCTATTTTTCTTTATCTTCATTTTTTTTTAGTTGGCATTTGGTGTAAATAAAAGGTGAAGAACAAAGCTATTCAAAGGGAGAAAACCGAACCATGTTGAGAAAAACTAAAGAAATAGTTTTCTAACCTTTTCCAAAGAAAATCAACCAAATATAGATAGGAAATTGAAGAAGGAAGAAGCTTTATGAAGAAAATAGATAGAATTTGGTATTCAATTATTTGGAGGAGCAAAAGAAGAGGGCAATTTAAGTGTTTTAAATTAAAGTAAGATTTCTAAACTTAGTTATTTGATTGAATTAAGAGTTTTATGGTTTGATTTAATAAATAATTGAGTTAATTAAGCTAAAAAAGTAAAGAGTGAGTTAGGGTTTATATAGTTTCTGAAATATGATTTGAGGCAGTAAATTGTGGTTAATATTCTGAAATTTTAATGACTGAATTTGAGGATGGACAAAATATAAAAGTTGTAGATAACTATGTTAGTTAGATTTCTGTAAAAGGAATTTGTAAAATTAAAAGTGTGGAAATATTTATTGAGTAAAAATTGTGACTGACCTGAAATTAGGTTTTTTGAAAAATACTATTGTATTTTTATTATAAATAATGATAGAGATATAATCAGAAGAAGTTTTCAACATAAAAATTATTCATTTTGTCTTATCTATAATCCTGTAAAAAGGTTTTTCAATTGAATTTGTGGCTTATGAGATATTGAGTCATAAGTGTAGATTGCCAGAATTGATTAATAAACAGAATACAGGCTACTGAGTTTATGGATATGAGGACCTTAAAGTATGAATTAGAAAAAGTGTTACACATAAAAAATATTCATTTATATGTTATATAAATGGATGTAAAATGGTTTTATAATTGGATGAACACAGAATTAATTATATATATGAAAATAGGGTATGTTAAGACAAGGATTTCAAGGCAGTAGTTTAAATTTGAAAATTCACTAGTAATTGTACAGTGATCCAAATATTATAAAATTTGGAAATTTTATAATATTATATGTATTATTTCAATAGGAAAAATAATTTCAGTAATTGGATAAGTATAGATTAAGTTATGAAATAGAACATTACAGACTGCCAGAATAAGAGTTTAGGCAGAATGCAGGCAGCAGGGCTAGTTGTAAGCTTGAGTTTAAATTAACACTATAAATTATGTAGTAATGGGAATAAGGTAAATTTTGGATATGTTAAATATTAATATGTCTAGTTTAAGTAGGAATAAGAATTGAAGTATTTGGATAAGTATAGGAAGAGATATGGATAAAGGAGCACAGGCTGCCAGTATGGAATGTTACACAGAAAAACCTTAGAGATTTGAGGAATTTAGGAATTTCTTAAATATAAGTGTAATTAATGTAGTTTTATGTTAAATTATATCTAAATTATTATTAATTAAATATGTAGAGTCAAGAATGAATAAAGGACTGATGGAAACTAAAAAATTCAAAGAAATAGAACCAAGAAAAATGAATGAAAATGTGAAGTGCTCAGTGAGGTGAGTAATATACATGCTATTTTGCTTGACATTACTTTCAAATTAAATTATTGAAATTTCATTATTGTCCAAAAATACCAATTGTATGATCAATAATTAATTTCATGCTTTTTTATAATCCCAAATGATTCTTTTTAAATGAATTTGCATGATTGACCTAATGCTTCATGTATTGAACCTTTGGAAGTGCTTAAGTTATTTTTGATACCTAATGATTAAGCACTATATGTATGGCATTAATGAAATGATAAAAGTTTTAATGACATTATGCACAATAGTTTAATGATCCTAGCTAGGATGGGGTTAAGGTCTTAGCCATGCGGTCTGATCAACCGTATGAGTAAATAATATGCTACCGGATTGTAGCCTCTGCTTAAGTGATCGATAATGATTATATCATTTTATGATATGATATGATATGAATTCTTGATGCCAATGTGGAACCGAAACCATACGTTAAATGACTTCAATTTTATGAATCTTTAATTGATTAATGAACCCATTATTATTGTATATTTTATGCCATCATTATCTTCCTTGTGAGCAACGCCCTCACCTAGCCTTACAAGTAAGATAATATGTGTATTACTCACTGAGTAT
>CANXYC011202967.1:0-14608 GCA_948193065.1 Aleurites moluccanus
TGATACTAATTTGATGAAATCCCTAATTTGGTTTGGTAATTTGAAGTTGTATGGAATGATATGTTGAATTAGAGTTTGTTTATGCTAATTGATGTTAGAATTAGTCAATTGGATGTGTTTAGGTAACTAATTGATGGATTAATTGATGTATAATTGGAGATTGATCAAAGTTAATTTTCAAAGTAGCTTATTTTGGCATTTCTATTGAATTGGTGAATTTGGCTAGTGCAAAAGATATTTGAAGACTTAGGTGAGTTTACATTGCATCAATTATCATGCCTAAATGATTGAATTGTTGTTTGGAAGCAATTTGTGAAAAACACTTCTTGGCCGAACCATTTTTGCCCTAATTATGCCTATGATTTTTGCTTTTTTTTTCTTTGATTTTCATAGCCAATTTGATCCATTTCGATGTTGTTTAACCTTGTTTCTTTGATACATTTCTTGTTGTTGCAATGTGTTTTGTTGTTGATTTGAATGGGCAAGTCAAATTTGCACCAAAGACTAGCCTATTGGCTTGCCATTGTATGCCCACCAAGTGTTCGATGAAATGCCTAGTTCATTTGCCTTTAGCCTATTGGTTTGAATGCCATAGGCCTACCAATTGAATGCCATTGTTGCCAGCGACGTTGGCATGCCAATTGACCTTCCGTTTTCTGCTACCGAACCAACTTTTGTTTTATGTCATTCCTTATTGCTAAACCCTATATCATTGATTGTACATTGTATCTGGCATTGCTATTGATTATATTGATTACTGTACTAATTGATACCGAACTGATTTTTATTGGATTGACTAATATCTGGATGCCATTGTTGCTTATGGTATCCCTCGTTATTGACCCTGATGTGGTTTGGCAAAGCTACCAATCTGATAGGGTAGTGGGGAAATACTGTCTGTGATGTGTACATTGTATTACTGATACCCTAGCTAGAAAGGGTTATGGTCCTGGCCATAGGGCCTGATCTGCCTTATTCTCATTGATACTGCTATGATATTGGAGAACTACATGGTCCATACTGACTGATTACTGGAGATTGTATGATTTATTTTCATACAGTCCATCCCATTATCTATCTTTCCATATGTAACTGAGCCAATATGATATTCTTTGTCTTTATTGTACCCTGACATTTATACTGTATACTGTTATCTCATTGACTGATACCTTTAATTATTGATGCCTATTATTTATTGTGATGCATGTAAATTCACTGAGTATCATCTATACTCACCTATTTCATTGTTTACCCATTTTAGGAGAGGAGTAGGATGCAGAATCCCGTCTTCTATATTCAGTAGATTTCTGCTACATACTATTATGTATATTTCTGATATGTTCTATATTATTTTTTATGTTCATTATCTAGCTGCTCCATGAGTATGTATTGGGTTAGTTAGGAGATGAACATTGTATATGATGCTTTATGATATATTGAGTATATGATGATGCATGATATGATAATTTGAATGGTTACAACCAATTACAGAATGATTACAGAATGCATGACAGGTTAATAGAATGATTGGTAATTAATTAATTTGAATAATATATTGAGGTTTATAGATGATGCATGTGATACTGGGTTCTACGGGTGTCGGTCGCCATTGGCATCTCCTGTGCCCTAGGACTGTGCGGTCTGGAAAATCGAGTCATGACAGAGGTGGTATCAGAGCTCTAGGTTTACAGACTGTGAATCTAGGTTACATATGAATAGTGACTGAATTACAGAGGAATAGTGACTAAGTACAGAACGGGGTAGAATTAAGTATACCATGGAGCATAGGATTTCCTTTGTCGTCCTTTGCTATTATCGTCTGTTATATGTCATTATTCTGTGTTTCTACTTTATTCTAAAACTGTTTATGTTTTTCTCGATAGATTACAGAGATGTCTGACAGCAGAGACAGAGATACCAGGGAGGCTGAGGTTGCCTCCAATGAGTTCCTAGTGAGAGAGATTAGTGTATCAGAGGGTCCGTCTCGATTCCAACGGACTTCAGAGGATTTTGAAAGGGGCGATGACCCCTGGAGAGTAGAGATGATGAGAGGTTTGATGGAGTTGAGGAGGGAGATGGCTGAGATTAGATGGGAGAGACAGCAGGCACAGCCACCACCTGCTCCTGCAGTAGTACCTCCACCAGTAGTATCTGAGGTGGTGGCACCAGCTCCTGTGCAGCCAGTGGGGGCTCAAAGGGAGCCAGCTGTACAGGGAAGTCGAAGAGAGATTGAGGAGGGAGGAGTATCCATGTTTAGCTTTCTGAAGCTAAACTTACCGGAGTTCATAGGAGATAGGGGTACAGATCCAGTTGACTTTTTGGAAGAGGTAGAGAAGGTAGTAAGGAGACTACCTTGTTCAGAGTTGAGATCAGTAGAGTTGGTTGGTTTGTTGCTTAAGGGTAAGGCCTAGATGTGGTTCTCTAGGCATATGGAGACTAGACTTTATAGAGAGCACCTACCCACTTAGGCAGAGTTCAGGCAGGGTTTGATTGACGAGTTCATTACTGAGGGGGTGAGGACTCGTAATCTGGTCAGATTTGAGCAGTTTGAGCAGGAGGACCGATCAGTAGAGGAGTTTATACGGTTGAGCAGATATGCTACTCATATAGTACCTACTGAGGCAGATTTTATTAGTAGATTTCGGAGGGATTTGCATGCTGCACTACATAATGCCTTGTTAACTACAGAGTTCACTTCATTGACTACAGTGATAGACAAGGCAACTCAGATGGAGGAGAAATATAAGACGGAGAGGGCAAAGAGGGACCAGAAGAGGAAAGGTGGTCCATGATCACAGGTTAGGAGGGGGAAGAGCAGCTCCCATCTTAGACAGGCAGAGCCAGTGCCCAGATTTGAGCAGAGATCTCCAGCCAGTAGTCAAAGAAAGAGATTACAGAGTAGAGGATAGCCAGTGGTTCAGTCAGCGCCTGCTTACTCCAAAGGTTCTTTGAGGCCAGCTACACAGACTTCTGGCATTCCTACTTATGGGTATTGTGGTAGGAAACATGGAGGGGAGTGTTGGAGACGGTCTAGAGCATGTTTGAGGTATGGCCAGCAGAGCCATTATATTAACACTTATCCATTGAGGGCTGACTAGTAGTCATCTATAACAGTATCACAACCAGTGGTTCAGATGAGTTAGAATCTAGGTAGAGAGGCTACAGCTAGAGGCAGAGGCAGGGGAGGACAAACTCCCAGTGGCAGTCAGGCTCCAGCTGGTAGGGGCCAGGGTAGAGTATTTGCGGTTAACACCCAGGATGGCCAGAGATCAGACAACGTTGTCACAGGTACTATCTTGGTTCAGAATGAGATTGTTGATGCTTTATTCGATTTGAGTGTAACTCACTCTTTTATGTCACCATATTTTGCACCCAAATTGAATAAGGAGAGGAAATTATTAGATGTGCCATTGACTATTGCTACTCCTATGAGTGATGCTGTGGATGTTGATTATTACTACTCTGATTGCATTGTTGAGATTGATGATCGTATTTTGCATGCTGATTTGATTGAGTTGCCTGTGCTTGAGTTAGACGTTATCTTGGGTATGGATTGGTTGAGGAGACACCGAGCAGAGATAGATTGTTATCGGAGGAGGATTAGATTCTAGCCTGAGGGGCAATCGGAGTTTGAGTTTCAGGGTGAGATTCGGAAGTTCCGGGTTAACCTGATTTCTGCTATCCAGGCTAGGAGGATGATTGGGAAAGGTTGTTCAGCCTATTTGGCACATGTAGTGGATGTACATAGATCTTTTGTACAGTTGGATCAAATACCAGTTGTTCAAGAGTTTCCTGATGTTTACAGTAGAGGATGGGGTATTGAGATGTGGGAGACGTCTATGTGTACCAGATTTTGATGGGCTACAGGATCGTATTATGAGAGAGGCTTATTATTCTGCTTACAGTGTACATCCAGGGATTACCAAGATGTACCATGATTTGAGGGATGTTTATTGGTGGCTAGGGATGAAAACAGACGTAGCTCAGTTTGTATATAAATGCTTAGCTTGTCAGCAGGTTAAGTTCAAGCATCAGAAGCCATCAGGGCTATTTCAGGAGATAGAGTTGCCTGAGTGGAAATGGGAATAGGTTACCATGGATTTCATAGTTGGTCTACCGAGGACTTCGAAGGGATATGATTCTATATGGGTTATTGTGGACCGATTGACGAAGTCTGCACATTTTCTGAAGGTTAAGACCAGCTATAAGGTAGCTCAGTACGCACAGTTATATGTGGATAAAATTGTGCGTCTTCATAGAGTTCCTTTGGTGATTACTTCTGATAGGAGTGCACAGTTCATATCTCAGTTTTGACAGAAATTTCAGGAGGCTATAGGTACCCAGTTACGGTTCAGTACTGCTTTCCATCCTCAGACTGATGGGCAATCGGAGAGGATGATCCAGACTTTGGAGAATATGCTCAGATTATGTGTTCTGGATTTCAAGGGTAATTGGGATTATTATCTGTCATTGATAGAGTTCTCCTACAACAACAGTTATCACTCTTCTATTGGTATGGCTCCATTTGAAGTACTATATGGTAGGAAGTGTAGATCTCTAGTATGTTGGGTGGAGCCAAGAGAGAAGCATCTTGAGGGACCAAAGTTGATCAGAGAGACTATGAAAAAGGTTCCTATGATTAGAGAGTGGATGAGGACTACCTTCATTAGGCAAAAGAGTTATGCTGATCCGAAGAGGAAGGATGTACAATTTTCAGTTGGTGATCATGTCTTCCTAAAGGTCTTACCGATGAGAGGAGTGATGAGATTTGGGAAGAGGGGTAAACTGTCACTAAGATTTATAGGCCCGTTTGAGATTCTCGAGAATATTGGTAATGTGGCCTATAGATTGATTCTTTCACCCAGTATGAGCCATGTACATCCAGTCTTCCATATATCGATGCTGCGGAAATATGTGTCTGATCCATCGCACATTTTGGAGGTTCAGGATATGGATCTCAGTGAGGATTTGTCTTATGAGGAGCTACCTATGGAGATTGTTGATCGACAGGTCAGAAAGCTTCGGAGCAAAGAGATCTCGATGGTCAAAGTGCTATGGAGGAACCAAACGATGGAAGAGTGCACATGGGAGAGTGAGCAGGAGATGAGGAGCAAATATCCATTCCTATTTCAACACTAAGGTATGTTTTTATTTAAATTTGAGGACAAATTTATTTGTAGGGGGGTAGAATGTAATACCCTAGAAAGTTATAATATGTATGCATGAATTAATTATCAGTATGTGGTCCATTAGTCTTGAAATGGTGGAAAATAATTTTAGAGACACAGTTAGAAAGTGAACTTGATACTTTTTCGAAAAGCGACGGTACCGGGAACACTACCGAGAAATTAGCAGTCCGGTCAACGGAAGAATTTCTGAAGTTGATCTAGAGATAAAAGATGACCATAATTTATGTGTAATTTTGGTAAAAATAAAGAAGTGAAAATTATTTAGGAACACTGAAAAAGTAAGTAATGACATTATTATAAATAAATGAAAGTTTAAGGTGAATAGTGAAAATTGAGTGGTCGAGATTACAAAATGACTCAAAAACTATTTTTATAAATAAGTATAAATTAAAATAAGCCTATTCACTCCCTACTCCGATATCTAATTCTTAACAGAATTGACAGAATAAATTACAAAAGATTTAAGGATTAAAGTGTAATGGATGAGAATTGGGGGAGTTAGTTGTAATTTGCCATATGATTTTTCTTTAAATTATTCCCTTAGCCATTTTGCTTCATCTTTCTTCTTTCTCCATTCATGGTGCCGAACCACCATTCTTGTTTCTTCATCTTCATTTCTTCATCTTTCTTATAGAAATCTTAAGGAAATTGATGGAAAACTAGTTAATCAATCAAGCTTTCTTTATTTCTTCCATTAGATTGCTTGGAGGAGTAAAGGATTGGGAATAATTTCTTCAAGGAGGATTCGGCCACTTGATGACATTGAGGTAAGGATGTTGTTTTGGTTGGTTTGATTGATGATTTAGAGTTTATTTAGGTTCAATTGAATGGGTATGATGATTAATTGCACCAATTTATCCAAATTGATTGAAATCCCTAATTTGGTTTGGTAATTTGAAGTTGTATGGAATGATATGTTGAATTAGAATTTGTTTATGCTAATTGATATTAGAATTAGTTAATTGGATGTGTTTAGGTAACTAATTGATGGATTAATTGATGTAGAATTGGAGATTGATCAAAGTTGATTTTCAAAGTAGCTTATTTTGGCATTTCAGTTGAATTGATGAATTTGGCTAGTGCAAAAACTATTTGGAGGTTTAGGTGAGTTTACATTGCATCAATTATCATGCCTAAATGATTGAATTGTTATTTGGAAACCCTTTGTGAAAAACACTTCTCAGCCAAACCATTTTTGCCCTAATTATGCCTATGATTTTTGCTTGTTTTTCCTTTGATTTTCATGGCCAATTTAATAAATTTTGATATTGTTTAACCTTGTTTATTTGATACCTATCTTGTTGTTGCAATGTGGTTTGTTGTTGATTTGAATGGGCAAGTCAAATTTGCACCAAAACCTAACCTATTGGCTTGCCATTATATGCCCACCAAGTGTTCGATGAAATGCCTAGTTCATTTGCCTTTAGCCAATTGGTTTGCATGTCATAGGCCTACCAATTGAATGCCATTGTCGCCAGCAACGTTGGCATGCCAATTGACCTTCCGTTTTCCTCTACCGAACCAACTTTTGTTTTATGTCATTCCTTATTGCTAAACCCTATATCATTGATTGTACATTATATCTGGCATTGCTATTGATTATATTGATTACTGTACTAATTAATACCGAACTGATTTTTATTGGATTGACTGATATCTGGATGCCATTATTGCTTATGGTATCCCTCGTTATTGACCCTAATATGGTTTGGCAAAACTACTGATCCGACAGGGTAGTGGAAAAATATTGTCGGCGATATGTACATTGTATTACTGATACCCTAACTATGAGGGGTTATGGTCCTAGCCATAGGGCTTGATCAGCCTTATGCTCATTGATACTACTATGATATTGGAGACCTACATGGTCCATACTGACTTATTACTGGAGATTGTATGATTTATTTTCATACAGTCCATCCCATTATCTATCTTTCCATATGTAACCAAGCCTATATGATATTCTTTCTCTTTATTGTACCCTGACATTTATATTGTGTACTGTTATCTCATTGACTGATACCTTAAATTATTGATGCCTATTATTTATTGTGATGCATGTAAATTCACTGAGTATCATTTATACTCACCTATTTCATTGTTTACCCATTTCAGGAGAGGAGTAGGTTGCAGAATCTCGTCTTCTGTCTTCAGTGGATTTCTGCTACAGACTATTATGTATATTTCTGATATTTTCTGTATTATTTTTGATGTTCATTATCTAGCTGCTCCATGGGTATGTATTGGGTTAGTTAGGAGATGAACATTGTATATAATGCTTTATGATATATTGAATATATGATGATGCATGATATGATAATTTGAATGGTTACAACCAATTGCAGAATGATTACAGAATGCATGACAGATTAACAGAATGGCTGGTAATTAATTAATATGAATAATATATTGAGGTTTATAGATGATGCATGTGATACTGGGTTCTACGGGTATCGGTCGCCATTGGCATCTCCCGTATCCTAGGACCGTCGCGGTCCGAGAAACCGGGTCATGATATATATGGGCAAACATTACTCGGCACTTATTAAAAAAAGAATTTGATCATATCGACACAAGACTTTAGGATTGACAGTCAAATCTACAAAAGCGTATTCTTACTTTTTATCTACAGTATATGACCTGACATTAACCCTTCATTCAGAAGCGGTCACATCACCCACTCACTATAATTTTCAAGGCAAGAACTCTGTTTAAATGCATTATTTCCCTTCTTTTCACAAAAGGGAGGTAAGAAGTGTAAAACACAATTCACACTCAAATATCTTTAAGTTTTTACTCCAAATATTTAATCACTGATTTAAGCATTAGAGAGCTTGCGTTAGGCTGAAAGTTTGACCCTCTAATATTTTCTTTTCTTTTCTTTTTTCCTTTTCTTGTAGGCCCTTGGCCTAGGACAAGCAACGAAAATTCCAGTCACTAAAGTCCAACACCCCTAATATAGTTTGGTTGGTAAGTGGACTCTATTTGGAGACTCCTTCAAAAATTGCATCACTATCTTAATTTTATTTGTATTATTATTTTATTAAAAAATTATATATATGAATCGATAAATATGTTTTTTTTTTTACATGCAAAAACACATTTTTATTTTTTATCTAAATCATAATATTTTGATTAATTTTATATTAATTATTTTATACAAATATATTTTTATACCCCTATATAATTAACATATGAGATTTGCTGCTGCCTACTACCACAAGAAGTTTAAAATCTACCTATGGTATTGCCATTTCTATTATCATTATCTATTTGTCTGCAGGTATAGAGTGAAGTTATCCAAAGTTAAAAATTTATGCTAATTTTCTTGGTCACCAAACATCAATTTATTATAGGACATGTTTGGTTTAGTAATAATGATTAGCAGTTCACAATCAATAATTAACAGTCAATAAATGACGGTTAATAATTAAAGAATTTAAAATTAACAATTAAAAATTTTAATTTTAAACATTTTAATTATAATTTTAAACTACTAAATCATTAAATTTTAAAATGCTACTCTAAATATTAAATTTGCTAAACACTTTATATTAATAATTAAATTTAAATGTGAGACGTTAGTTTCAAGTGCTAATCTAAACACATTGTCTCTTGTATTGGTGTCTTTAAGGAAGTTGTGACGAGGTATAGATTTTGACCCCCTTAATTGGAAGCCACGTAATATTGATATTCCATAAAATTTTATTTATGTTTTTTAAAATTAAAGCAAAATCATGCATGGTGGGCTCTACTTGCATACTTTCAGAACCTGTCTAAATGTTGTGATAGATGCGTAATATGAAATAATAGCTGTTTGGAGAATTTCATTTTCGTCTGTGAACGAATTGACTCTAAAAAATTAATATATTTGATTATATTATCATTCTCATTCTGTTTTTTATCTATAAATTTATCTGTTATGGATATCTATGTACTGTCAGCAATGGCTTCACGAAACAAAATACTACAAAATTCTTTTCTTTTTCTTTTTCTTTTTATTTTTAAATTAAGGAAAGAGGTTGGACTTTAAAACAGGCGCACACAAATACATATATAATGTAATTTACAAGGAAAATAGAAAAATTACTATTTAGCATAATAATTTGATACTATTTTTTTTTACCTTGCCTGATATGTTTTTTTTTTTTTTATTATTATTATTGTTGTTATTCATATCAATTTGTGTTATAATCTTAGATTATTTAATTTTTAAATTTACAATTAAACTAATTTTTTGAGTTATTCAACCTGTTTATTTGATTTTGATATACTTAACTTCACTTTAAATTTCAACTCATAATGTAATGGTTGTTTAGTTTAATTGTTGGGAACTTACTCATAACTGTTTGATTCTCAACAACTAATTCAATATGTTTGGTAAATTAATTTTTATTATTGCCCTCTATCATATTACTTCTATAAAAAATAATTATTATTAAAATTATTTTCTAAAATTTATTTTTATATGATTTTTTTATTTATAATTATTTAAAATATTATTCATAATATTTAAGATAATCATTAATTCATATTTAAAAAAAAATATTACAAACATATGCCAAAAATTCCATATGACATATTAAAAATTGAAAAAATATATATATAATTATACTCTTATAGTCATTTTAAATCTAATCAGTATCAACTATCAAATTTTTATGAAATGATTTAAATTTATCAATTAACATATATCTAAGTTAACATAGCTATCAATTACTAATTATTAGAAATATCGAAATCAAATAACCTGTGCCAAAATAGTCTTAAAAGATTTTCAGTTTCACCACTTGTGCCAAATAGTCTGCTGATAACTTGTCTAATGCTGATTGCTGAAAGCATGGTTGAGATGAAGAGTGAATTTTTCGAAAAGGCAGACACAACTTTCCATTTTTTGATAGCTATGAGCCCCCCAAAAAATTTGAAAACAAATTAGAAAGTATTTTATTCATAAACTTATATATGAAAAAAAAAAAAAGTAAAGTAATGATCATGCCGTTATAAAGTGTTGTTTTAGTAGAAGTTTCAGTAGATGTCCGAATTTGATGTTGGTTTCATTATAGTACTTAAATTTTAATTTATAACATAAAAATTATTAAATTTTATTTTTAAATTAATTAAAATACTTATAAAAATTTTATTTAAATTTTTGTTTGCAAAATTTTTTTATGGTTTTTCACCAATAACAAACGAGAATTTGAAACTTCAATTATCATTATATTCTCCTTACATTCCTAAAAATGACTAATATTTAATTAAATTTTTCATCATTTATTGTTAAAAAAAATTTCATTTTAATCTAAAATCTTTTTAATCAAATCCAAATAAAATTTTTAGAATTGAATTAGTTATTTAACCAATTTTAGAAATTTCTAATTTATGAATTTTGAGAAAAGAGTTTTTAAAAAAGAATTAGATTTATTTAGAAGTATAGGTTGGGAACTTTATCTTTTAGAATATTTAAATAATATAATTATTTTAATTGATAATTGGATATTATATTTAAATCTAAATCCATTAGAAAGTTTAATTGTCTTGAAAAGAAAGAGAAAATGTTTAATTAACCAAAAAGAGCGCATCAAGAATAATTGATTTAATTTGAAGAATTTAAGGTCAGTTTAATTGAGTTTTAGCTGATATTAGAGTATAAGAAATTGAAAAACTAGAGAATAATATAAATTCAAACCAAAGCGGTGTAATAATTAAAGAAATAATACTTTGTATAAGTTACAGTTGTAATCATATCTCACATATTACAGTTGAAAATGACAAACACGACACAACTCCATAACAAAATTATAACACTGATTTACTATTAATTTTGAAAAACTATAAAAACTAGAATATATAAAAGTAAAAAATAATAAAAATAAAATTTAATAAAGGAAGTCATTTCATTAGAGAGAGAAAGACAATTATAAATAATTTATGAAATTATACACTCTCAAAAAGCAAAGGCAAAAAGATAATTATTATTAAATATAATTATTTTTTTCAAAATCCAAATGAAAATATACCTTTTCCTAAAATTGAGGAAGATAAGGAATAAAGTAAATAATTATAATTTAGTAAAATTATATAAAATATTTAATAAAAAATAAGATAAAGAAAAATTAAATAAAATTATTAGTGCTACTATAGATAAGTATAATATAGAAAAAATAAAGAGTACAGATGAAAATAATGAGCAAATTAAAGAAAACATTTATCATCAAATACAATTACTAAAGCTTGAGAAAATGAAAATCATATTTTTAAAAGAAATAATTAAAAAATAAATCAAAATAACAAATTATTCAGAATATGAGTATATTTTTAAGTAAGAATATTTAATATAGTTTCCTTAATTTTTAGATTATTTAAATGACAGATAAAAAAATAAAGCGATTATATTTTTTTATATTTCAAACTTTAAAATAATTTTATTTTCAAATATTGTTTCTACCACTGTGTTAATGAAATGTTCCAAAAGCAAAAGAGACTTGATTTGGTTAAGTGGTTATTATATTTTAATTGGGTAAATTATATTGATCATCATCAAATTTTATATTTGATTTCAATTTGTTATTTTTAATTATTAAATTTTAATTTTTGTTTCTATGGTAAGTTACTTACCGAAATTTGATAACCGAAATATTAATATAATACTAAAAATATAATATTTTATTAAAAATATACTATATTATATTAACTTAGTTTAGGGTAAACTTATTAACTTAATTAATAAATATATCATACTGAAATTAAATAAAATAAGAAAAATAAATTAAAAAATATTTTTTTAGTAGGTGGACGACTTATTTTATTTTCTGTGTTGTTTTATTATTTCAGTCATCGAATTTCAGTAAATGACTTCCTATTAAAACAAAATTTAAAGATTAACATCTAAAAAATATAAATTAAATCCATGATCTTATTGAAATCTAAGTATAAAATTTAATGACCATTATTATAATTCACCCATATTTATTTAATTGTTAGTTGCTCACTATGAACTATTAAATATTGATAATAAAATAAATTCTCTCTATATATGAACCTCTTAATTCATTTAAATCTCTATATTAATTATCAAATTTTTCTTTATAAATTAATGATTGGCTTAGTTATCAGATCATATTTATTACATTCTTTTTAATATTTTTTTTTTATTTTATAATTTTTCAATGGTCAATTCAACTGAAAAATTTGGGCCTCATTAATAATTATTTGAATGGTAATTTTTTACTAAATATATTTTAAATAAATTGCTGTCAATAATATCTCAATCACTCACCTAAACACCTATTTCATTATGGCTTGAAGTATAGCAAATTAAATTAATGGGAGAACCCAAAATGGGAAAAAAAATCTCTATATATTTTTGACTCTTATTAAATATTAGTATATGCACTTGTCAATTTCAAGAAAACCAAACTCACAATTTGCTTTAGCTCCTAAGAATTTTACTTACTAAAGAAACTGACTTGATGGTTCCCCAAATAGCATCAAATAGATGTGGTGGCACTTGATCAATAATTAATCAAATAATTCTAAAATCCCACATGCCTTTGAATTTATAGTGCACAACTTTATTAGTCAAATAAACTCCCCAACTTTTTTCAGGCCCTCAAACACTATAAATAGAGCCTTATCATATACAATTCTATGTTTAACCTAAACTTTACAACCATAAATAAAATGGGCAAAAAACACAAATCTATTAGTACCCTTTTCTCTGCTCTTCTTCTACTTTGTCTTTTATTAAGCTCTATGCTTTATAGCACAGAAGCTCGATTATTGAGTAGCTCAAGGTCAAGGTTACCTGAACATATCGTTAGAGAGACTAAAGACGTAATTAAAGGATTATCTCTTGAAGCTGTGAAGAAATCAGGGCCAAGCCCTGGTATAGGGCATAGGTATAACAATTTACAAACTATAGGAGGGTTTAAGAAATCAGCTCCTAGCCCTGGTGAAGGACACAAATATGTTGCTGCTGGTGCCAATAAGCCATAACACTAGTTTTGTATGCCAAAGGGAGTTATTTTTTTATTTCTTCTGTTTTATATATATATATACTTTTTTTATATTTTAGCTAATTAGGCTTCAACTTACAATATCGCAGTTCTGGTCATTATTTTAGTATGATCGAACCAAAACTTCAATGATATTGCTATTATAAACCTTACCCTATTGTTGCAATATAGTTGTATTTTTTTTTTAATACAGAAAAGATTTTAGAATGAAAGAGATAATTAACTTTTAATCGTTGCATTAATGATCCAATGGGATTTAGTTGCGTAATTTGTTTTTTTATTGAAATTGATAACATAAAACAGGAATTTTTGACTAAATTTATTTATTAATTTAAATGATGTGTACATCTTTATTTATATGTAATAAGGAATTATTTTTATCAAGCTTGTTAGATTCGAGAAATAGGAAAGTCCAATAAGTTCTCAAATAGTCGCTTCACCAATTTTCAATAAGGTTTTTTGCATAGAGAACCAAGCCACATTGTTCGAATCATCAATTTTTAGCGAGACCATCAAAATTGAGGAATGGAGAATAGAGTTACCTAATTATACTTAAGGATATAAAGTAAAAGCTCAAGAACTTTCCCCTCGCATATCACGCCTCTTTGATGTATGACGCTCGCTCATCAGCGAGACAACTTAAATTAATGTAAAGAATGTCGAGCCATAAACATTCACATCAGGTACAATGAGTACTTGTTCGTAAATCCAAAAGCTACAAGCTATTTCCACTTTATACTGACAAATTAACAGAGACCCAATTAATTAATGAAAATATTCTCGAAAAATTTCCAAGTAACATAAAAAGTATGGTCCAGATTTTCTTGAGACCAGCATATTGATCGGTCCATTTTATCCAGTCAGATTCTTCAAATCAATCACATTCCTTTCATAGTGATTTAGCAAAAGGGCCCTATAAAAAAAGAATTTTCTATGACATCAAACTAAGTTTATAAAATTCAAAAAATACTTCTTATTTCTCTTCTATAATACTGAATAAAAGAGCTCATAAGCTTCAATACAATTTCTCAAGTAGACTCATGACTAGCTTGAGCGTTGGAGAATTTGTGCCTAACCTCCAACCTTGACCCTCTCTGACTTCTCTTATTTTTCTTGCAGGCTTAAGGATGACCAACGTGGGTCTGATCTATCGCCTCATTGATAACTAGCTTATCAATATGGAAAAATTATTTTGATGAATGTAGTTTCAACTTTCAACTTTCAACCATTTATTCACAATATTGTATTAGGACATTTATTTTGAAGACTCATTAAGCTTGGGTTTAAGACTATTATTTTGTGATTGTCTTTATAGCTACAATTTTTTTTTTTTCTCTTTCTTTTGAGCTAGCTACAATGGATGACTTGCTCAAAAACATTCTTTATATATATATATATATATAT
>CANXYC011202972.1:0-21014 GCA_948193065.1 Aleurites moluccanus
ACATATCAAGGAAACTTCTACTGATATTCAATAGTATATTCCAAAAATGAATGTCAGTAAACTGTATAGGTCTTGAATGCAAAAGGAAAGCTCAAAGTTCTGTTGCTCGTACAGAAATTGCAATCTATTCCGAACTGGATGGCAATGGATACATCAACTAGATGATAGACAATATTGTCAAAGTATTATAACAAATGACTTTGCATTAATATCATCCCATCTTTCTCAGAGTTTGCTTGACAACCATATTAATATGCTTCTCAACAAAAAGCCAATATGATGAAACAGTGCACATCCATTGAGGAAGTATCCTTACAATAGACTACATAAGATCATAATTTAGCATCCTGCTTAGGAAGATTGTGTTGCATTGTTCTCTCACTCTCTCCACACGTACACCATGCTCGCTTAGTGAAACACTAGCCAAATACTATTTTCAGAATCTTAATAATGTACCTGCCGATTGTGCACATATTCCAAAAATGAGGGCACATCTGGGTATCTGCAATTTTCTTCACCCTCAAGAGGAGGAGATTTCTGAAAGCAAATTATGTCACCATCTTCAATCTGCAAATAACAATGAAAGGTCCATCACTTCATCATATGGCAATTTGAGACAGATATAGTACACAAAAGAAACATACCTGGCTTAACCGAAATGAGATCCTCCTATCAAGGTGTTCACACATGACACACGGCTCAAATTTTATTTCCTGAACAGGAAATAGCAAATAAGATGCTTGAATTAAGAATATATTATATTAAAGAAAGTATGTAATTAATTTGACTGCTTGTTATATAGTTATAGTCTTGATTTCTGTGCTAAGCCCCATATTACCTACAGTTTACTACTTGTGGAGATTTATGCATATGCATGTATGTGTATAAGCCTACAAAGATGGTAAATTTGACACAAGAAACCTCATAAAGTTCAATTTCTTCATCAGGTGCAAAGCCAGCCATTTGATTAAGTTTTGCCAAAATTTCTACCGGCTTACCAGAATGCTTCACAAAAAACCTACCAACATATCTGGCATCACAGAATAAATCATAATGTCAGAAAGCTTAAAATAAATGCAGGCATGGGAAGAATGGGAGCAAGAAGCATTTTCACACCGTAATTCTCCTTTCTCGGGATCATAAAGCTTGAAGAAAAGAAGAATATCTTTTTTAGTTTTGTCAGGCAGAGCAATAGGACGTAAATCCTGGAGCATTGCACAACTCAGTACTGAGAACAGCTGTGTAAATACCAGTATTAAAAATTTTATCATTGGTAACATGATATTACCAGTCCAAGCTCTACTTCTAAGAACAACTTCAATTCTGCAATATTAGCTCTCAGTTCTCCAACCTACATCACAAAATGGATATGAGAGGATTACATGATAAAATTTGGGAAGATTTTTTGACAATTAAAAAAAGAAAGCACATTTTCTATCATTTCATAGTTGAATTAACTTGTTTCACAATTGAAGACCAAAATGAGTGAAGACATTAAACTAGGATTAACAATATAACAACCCAAAACCATGTTCTTATCCAAGGAACAGAGCTGGAAACAAGCAAAAAAGAAAAGGCAGCATAAAAACTGTAATGTATACAGAGTACCCAAAACTTTATTTAACCATTTTCATGATAAGAATTCCCAACGATCAAAACGATTATGCAATTGAAAGAAATATAAGTCAAGCCATGTATTGATGGTTTGCACCTATCATTAACCAAATTCAAAAAGAAACAGTGGATTAAAGTAATTACTGATTGTGCTTCCTCCTGAGATGTTAGTGGTCGATTAGGACGGTATGTATGATTTTGACGCTTTGCCCATATCCAAAATCGCAGAAATTTTACTGGTATACCAAATTCTTTAGCAACTTCTTCCTGTAAATCAGCTCAATATTAGACATAAAAAGTTTTCATGAAAATGGTAAAGACTGTACATTCAAGAAATTTGGATTTAACGACAAGTCAAAAGACTGTACATTCAAGAAATTTGGATTTAACGACAAGTCATCAGTGAGCACTGGCAGCTCCACAACAGAAAAGTAGAAGAAAAAAAACAAAAAGGAAAAAGAGGAGGGTAAAGGTAACGGGAGAGAAGATTTAATTGTCAAAATGATAAAACATCAGAATTAATTGAAATAAGATGAATATCAAAAAAGTCGGTGGTACCTTGAAAACACTAAACGGTGTCTGCTTCTGGATACGGAAATTACGGACTTTGTCATGATCTACAAGGTCAAAATATATATCCCTTCCTATCTGCTTTTTAAGGTCCTCATCTCGTGCAACCTAGATGCAACAATCAACAGTTATAGATACGCTTTTTATTAAAAACAGTTATTCTATTGATTACTGACAAATACTATGTCAAATACAGAAGGCGGGTTAAAAATAATAACCTTCATGATAGTATAATGGTGGGCTTGCTCTTTATATCTTCTCTTGTCTTCCTTCTGTTCCTGCTCTTTCTTCAACATAGTCTGGAAGATATTTGATTGCATGAGTCTACATCTATAGATACATCCCCTCATGAATATACACAAAACCAAGAAATTTACCCTCAGGTCTTCAGCAATGTCTTTTTCATCAACATTACAAATTATCTTGTCCTTGTCACTTTCACGTATATACACAAGCATGTATGCGTTGCAGTATCTTGTAAACTTAAAGGGAGCATTGTTAAAACCAGGATTCATCAGAAGTAGCAGGTAGCAGAACAAGAGAAAAAAGTCAGTTCGCCACTTATGATGAATATCATGACAGCATTAATGTAGTTTTGGGAAAATATTACCACTTCTTCGCTCCTCATGTCCTTTTCTGTCACCCGTTCATCATCAAATTTGAACCTAAAATGATAACACTACAATATTATATGGTGACAAAATAACAAATAATTCACATCAGAACTTAGATCAAGAAGATAATTGATAGCTAGTCATTTGATAGGGTCAAGCTAGCATATCAGCATTCAAAGAATCAGAAGAGCCATGGAGAGATTATAGACCGCATTTGAATGCACCAGACTAACGACTCTTTACTGAATGCTCCTCATGTAATTCCTCCTCAACATCTAAATGGTATATGAATGGATCACACCATGAAAATAAAAGCTCCAACAAAAAAAATAATGATGATTTTGAATCACATAACAAAATAGAATTCAAAATCTTCCCTCCACATACACAACAAAAATCCACAGGAAAAAGAAAAGAAAGAAGGAAAGAAAAACAAACACAAGTAATAAAGAACATTTTAAAAAGAGAAATTTCAAGTCTTTGGTCAAAAAATATGATGCATAATACACATGGATTTCAATGCTCCTCATGTAATAAAAATTGAGTCGTTGCAGTTATAACGTAAAAATAAAGGTCAATTGATACGCAACTTTTCTGTCAAAAATTATAAAATGAAAATTTTTAACACAAATTACTTAATTTAAGAGTTATAACTAATTAATAAACATGATATTTTATAAATAAAAACTCAATATATAAAATATATATCAAAATTAATAAAAAAAATCGAGATATAATTAATACCTTAATAATATCAAAAGGAATAGAAATATCAAATTGAAATAATTAAAATTGAAAATTTATAAAGTCCTCAATGAAATAGAAAATTAAGTAGTTAAAGTATTTAAGTACAACATAAAGTATAATATTAATTATATTATTAATTAACTAAAAATTAATATTTTATTTTAATATATTATTTATTTTCATTTTAGAATATTATATAATATTATTAGTTTTTATAATAAATTTAAGGATATAAGAAGTTTAAGTTAATTAATAGTAATTTTTAATTAATAATAATTTTAAAATAAGGTTAAATTAATTAATAATAATAATTTAAAGTTAATTAATAATTAAGTTAATTTACTTAAAATAAATAATAAATAAAACTAATTAAATAATAATTATATTAAAAGTTATAATATTTTATTTATTAAACAAATCATTATTTTCAAATTCTATTTATTAGTGAGTTATATTATCTTGTTTATTTAGATCTAAATATAATATAATATATCTTATTTAAATTATATATTTATATGAGATTAGATGTGCAGAGTTAATTGGTTATTATAATAATAGATATGATTAATTAATAAATTTTGATTTAATCATACATTTGATAATTTTATATTTTTTATATGTTGTTATTTTCATTGAATTTATAAATTAGAATATGGATTATATTTAATTCTTTTTAATGGAATTTTATTTTATTTTAAAAATTCATGTTGATTATGTTTGATATCTTTTTATTAATAACTTTTAATTAATAAAATTTAAAATCAATAAGTTTTTTTATTCATTATCGAATTCATTTTTCAAATTATGAACAATTATGATAAACTTCAACAATATCTCATGATAATAAAAAAAAAAATATATATATATATATATATATATATATTGTTGAATTAAATTTTAAAATTCACAGCCATACTGTAAATCTCAAATTTAATCTCCACGTGGTCATTCAATAGAAACCTATACCTCCACACGTGTATTCTCCACTTTCTCCCGTGTGCGTGTATATATATATATATTTATTTTCTGCAAAGCCATTGGGTAACAAGAAACAGAATAAAGAGAAAGAAATATGAACTGTGGAAACCCAAAAAGAAGAAGAGGAAAGAATCAACAAGAAGAAACACAAGAAGAAGAAAAAGAAGATGAAACAATCAACCCAACAACAAGAAACATAAGAAGAAGAAGAAGATGAAACCCAAGAACAAGAAACACAAGAAGAAAAAGATGAAAATCAAAGAAAAACAACAATCAGTCACCATGACTGTTACAGCAGAAATTAACGGGGTTAACGGCCGTTGCCGTTATATAACAGCCATAACGGCCGTTAATTAAATACTTTTATTTTGCCCGATTTTTAACGGGCTTAACGGGTATCGACAGGCTGATTTTCCATTGCAAAACGGCGTAACAGCCGTTTTTTAATCCATGATAATACATGATCTTTGAAAGCTAAGAAATGATAACACATGCGGAGATAGAAAAAAAAAATATATATATCAGGAGATAACATAACAGCATAGAAATGCAGAATTGTCTCCAAAATTTCTAGGGCACACGATGCTTACCATTGATCAGAAAGGGTTGGCCTGATCAAAGCATAATAATTTCCACCACGCAACCCTCCACTGTGAACCAAAACACTGTATGGGAAAAGAACAAGAAAATGTCAAACATGATAACACAAATATTTTCAAAATGCAAGTGTGATCATTAAGGAAAATAAATATTAATTATATTTTAGGTTTTTTATTCATATTTACTGAACATATTTACTTTTTACCATTCAATAGCACAAATTCATATTTATCTTTCTTTCCTTCCAAAAAAAAAATTGTGATTAGTTTTCAAAGAATGAGGAAATGGAGATTGGCATTCTGTTGGGATGTAATTGTTGCAGGAAAATTGATTTGGATAATCCAGATAAAGATTACTTACAAAACTAGTATGGTAGCAGAAAAATCAATAATAATAAAGAACTAGACAGTTTAGCATAAGCATGACCTATGAAATACATAGACAGAGAAACAGAACCGCCAATCCTTATGTGACCCATGCAATGTTGATACTTCGCGCATATTGAAAGCATGAAAGGACCAAATAGAGTGAAGCCAAGAAAAGATTAGGCAGCATTTTAAGGGTGATAATGGAAACCCACCAATCCAGATGGTTCACGAACTTGTTAAGGCAATAGGAACATTAACCAAACTGTTAAAATTCAGAACTTAATCCACATGAAAAAGCACCAAAATGACTTGTACCTGTGAAGTGTATAAAGGTTACGTATGCTCCTGTCAGCTTCTGGAGATAAATATTTGCCATTCTCTCTATCAAGGTCAAGTTGAAGAGGAAACTCACAGCGGTCATTAATCTAAAGAGAAAAAGGAAATTGACTATCAGTGACGGAACAAAACATGGTTAGTTTTAGTTAATTGTTAGTAATCAATCCAGCACAGTACAGTTAGAGCTTATAAGGTACCAACAACAACAATCTGACCACATAACACATTTAGCATAAAACCAATAACCAAACCGACCTTCACCATTGTGTCTCTCGTAAAATCATATTCAAACCGCTTCAATTGGAGTTGAAGAACTGGGGGGAAGTCAATAAATAAGATACGCTTCTTAGCATCCTGCAAGAAACATAATTTGCAGCATTTTCGATCAGAACCATCTTTTAAATGCATAAAAAAGTTAAAAAATCATTGAACACCAGTGACATGGGGGGCTAGGTAGCTAACTTAAAGTAAGATCTTGGACAAAGCACAAAATACACAGCCACATAGAGTCACAAGGCACATACACAACCCTTTTTGCAATGCTAAAAAGTCCCAAATTAATTGATATATTCCATGAAGAAGCTGAGCAAGTTCCACTACTGCTCCTATAGTTTTTCTTCTGAAACTACCTAAAATATATTCCAGGGGTTTGTCCAGGAACCTGACAATTTAAGCTTGAAGCATCAGAACTAAAGGTGTATTTCACTTTCAGACAAAACATCAACTCCAACACAAATACACTAGTAGAGTATGGAAATCCTAAATATAAAGTTAGTTGAAACATAATCACTTTGTCACTAGCTGATGCAAATTTAATTTTTGGCTACCATCAAATCATAATAATAAGTACTAACCTGAAGACCATGCTCTTCAGCATGGTATTTATTATCACCTTCAAGTCGTTCAACTTCCACATACTTGTCAAAAGAAGCATAAACATCCCGACAACCTTTCACGTCAAGTTGGAGATCTGCCATGGAATATCATCACTTCAACATCCTATAGAGACATTAGTGCCATAAAATTGAAACATTATACATATCTAAATACCATAAAATGATTCCTTTCTTGTAGATTTATAGTCCACATTGATGCACTCAATATAATTCATGTGGTGACCCTCAAATAACTGCTGTATTGTCCCCTCTACAACTGTTCCCTGGACCAATACAAGAAAATTTAATAAGTTAACCAAAATACAAACCAAAGCTGCTAAACAATTATTACCTTCATCTTATCTTCTAGCTTCTCACACAAAACCCTGTTGAGTTCTTGTACATCATGTTGCATGGATGAATCAGAAGTATCCCATCCAAAAGATTTGGTCAGTTCCTTCGTAGCAACACTGGTGTCATTATATTGTAGCTTATAAAATAACCTCTGTAGAGCCAAAAGAATGCTTCCAGTAGGCATGTCATTCTCAGTTGGCATATGGTATACAGCCTGAAATATCCATTTCATAATTAGGGGATTTCCTTTTGATGACCCATCACGCAAATCATTTTGAGCTTAGAAACCCAAGAATATGCTGACCTTTCTAAAGTAAGGAATGTGATAGAGAGTCTGCAGGAGAGAGTTCATGTAATCTGTTGCTCCTTGGTTCTTCAGCCCTACATATCCAGTCTCATTACAGACAGCAACTTCAGCTTGAATGACAACTGTATCATTCACTAGATATGCTCTACTGGGATCATAAAGATCGCTGAGAGGCATAAATGATGTGAAACCCCAGTCACTCTCTCTAGCATTGAATTGATGTTGTGTATCTGCAGAATTTTTTTTTTTTAAGAAATAAAATCAGTGTTTAAATAATATCCAACTCCATAATGACTTTGATAGTTCAACACAATAAAATAAAGATGTTGATCTTACTACTGCACTTAACATATATTTCTTCACAACTTTACAAATTAATAGACAGATCCGCACAATCAAAGATTGCTCAATGAAGTATTTACAATCAGATGTCATATACTCTGAGCTGTTGTAAACAGAGGATGAAACCAGAGAAATAAACTATCACAAAACAAGGAAGAGAAACAGGAACTAAACAAGAAAATGAAGGACAAAATCTGAAACAAGAAGTTCTACTAAAAAAAATTACATTTCGTTAACTTCAATACATATATTTATATTGATACCCGAACTAACTTAAAAATTATGTAAATAACTAATCTATCCGCTGCCCATAATAGGCAGGTACAAAAGCATGGTTTACAAACTGATTTTTTTTTTTATACAAACACGTGCATTACCACTAAGCATTACTTAACTTGTTTAACATGCAAACATCAAGTAAAAATCCGCTGGTTTCCAAAGAAAAGAAGCTAACACTCCTTCTTGAGATTTTTCTTGGATACTCCAAGCAATGATCTTAAAATCTCAAATTTAGTTCTAGGCAAGGCTTTTATAAGAAAATCAGCCAGCTGCTCCTCTGTGCTGCAGTAAACTAGCTTCACTTCACCAGATTTTTCTGCTTCTCTCAGGGCATGAAACTTGACATTAATGTGTTTGGTTCTTCCATGTTGAATTAGATTTTCAGCCATGGAAATAGCAGATTTGTTATCTATAAAGATAACAGAAGCTTGTTGTGGAAACATATCCAAATCAGCAAGGATTTTTCTCAGCCAAATCTATTGATTTGTTGCTGGAGCTGTTCAAATATATTCAGCTTCAACTGAGAATTGAGCAACAACATCTTGTTTCTTTGAATTCCAAGAAAAAACACCAGAACCAAAAGAGAAAACATAATCAGAAGTGCTTTTGTAATCATCAACACAGCCTGCCTAATCACTATCTGCAAAACCAACCAAAGCTTCTTCATCAATACTCCTGTACCATATTCTCATATCAAACATTACTTTTACATATCTCAAGACCCTTTTGGCAGCACCAAAATGCTTTTGACTTGGAATCTAAATATACCTTGACAACAAGCTAGCAGAATACATTAAATCTAGTCTTGAGGTTGTTAGATATAATAGGTTTCCAAATAAACTTCTATACAAACTTCCATCTGCCTTTTCTTCACCATCATCTTTCTTTAATTTTTCATTAACAACCAGTGGAATAGCTACTGGTTTGCACTTATCAAGCTTGAACTTCTTGAGCAAAGACAAAGCACACTGTCTCTGGGATAAAAAAAAGTGCCATTTTTTGTCTGTAAAACTTCCAATCCCAGGAAGTATTTCATCTCTCCCAAATCTGACATTTCAAATTCCTTCACCAACTTCTCTTTGAACTCCTATACAGCAATAGATTCTTCACCAGTGATCATTAAATCATCAACGTAGAGTGAAATCACAAACAGCTTTCCATTTCACAGCTTCTTCCAAATAAAGTAGGTTCATTCTTACTCCCTTTGAACCCTTGACCTGACAAGTGAGAATCTATCCTGCTATACCAGGTTTAAGGTGCCTGCTTTAACCTATAAATAGCCTTTTTTAACTTGTACACTTTATTTTCTTCACAGGAACTAGAAAACCTTCTGGTTGTTCAACAAAAATGTCCTCCAGAATTCCATTTAAGAAGGTTGACTTGATGTCCAAACGAAAAATTTTCCACTTGAACTGAGCTGCAAGAGCTATCAACAATCTGATTGTGCTATACCTTGCTACTGGTGCAAAGGTGTCACCAAAATCAACTCCAGGTGGTTGAGCATATCCTTTGACCACCAGCCTGGCTTTATGATTGAAGACAGTTCCATCAGGATTGAGTTTTATCCTGAATACCTATTTAACTCCTATAACATTTCTTCTTTCTGGCCTATTTGTAAGTGTCCAGGTTTCATTTTTATTGATTATGGATAAAGCCTCAATCCAAACCTTATACTTAACTGCATCTTCATAAAATGAAGGTTCAGTCATGGCCAGATTACATTTCTCATAAATTTCAGCAAGAGATCTTGTTTTAATGATAGAAGAGTCAGTAGTAGGGTCTTCATCTTCAGCTTTTATGTTCTCATTTAGAGAACTTGAAGCATCAGTAACACTTTGAACTTGCTTCTTCACAACTTCATTTTTGTCCTCTCAATAAACATCTTCATCAACCTGCAAATCCCTACTCACAGCCACCTTCTTGCTTTGAATATTAAAAACTTTGTACCTTTTTGTTAGAGTACCATATCCCAGGAACACTCCAACTTCAGCCTTTTCATCTAACTTCCCCCTTTTCACATGAGGAACATGAATATAACACATTGATCCAAAGATCTTTAGGTGCTTTGAAGAAGGTTTGTAAGCTGTCCAAGCCTCAAAAGGAGTCTTTCCTTCTACAAATCTTGTAGGTAGCCTGTTCATCAAGTACACAGCATTATGAACTGCTTCTGCCCAGAAATGCTTGGGCATCTTCTTTCCAGCTAGCATACTTCTAGCCATCCCCGTCACAGTTCTATTCTTCCTTTCTAATACTCCATTATCTGACAGTGAGTTGATGCTAAATCCCCTCATTTCGGCATAAATTCTGAAACTGTGATGAGGTGTACTCAGCCCTATTATCAGATCTTAAAAACTTTATCTTGCATCCACTTTTCCTTTCCACCATTGCCTTGAACAATTTAAAGACAAAAAAAAAACTTGAGATTTGCAGCTAAGGAAATAAACCCAAGTCATCCTTGTATAGTCATCAACAAATAGCAAAAAATATTTATTGCTCCTTAGAGAGGTTGTTCTCATTGGTCCAAAAACATCAGTATGCACCAATTCAAGCTTTTCTTTGGCTCTCCAAACTTTTTCTCTTGAAAAAGGTAGCCTATGCAGCTTTTCTAATTGCATGACTCACAAACCTCCTTGGATTCTTCAACTTCTGGCATATCCAACATAATGCCTTTTGTTTGCATGAATCTCAGTGAATTGAGGTTGTAATGACTAAACCTCTTACGCCATAGCCAGGTTTCATTAGCAACAGTAACACTAAGGGCACTCTGATTGACTGAATTCCAGTTTATAGGAAAAGAATTGTCAATCACATTAATTTTTGTGATATCAACATCCTTGGGGTCATAGATAGTGCACATTTTGTCTTTAAAAGACTAATTATTATGCAACATTTGAGGAACACTAAAAAGGTTTTGAGCTACATTTAGAACATAAAACACATTTGAGACCAGCTTACTATCTTGACTGGTGAAGATTAATTGAGCCTCCTGCCCTGATCTTGAACAACATCTCTATTTCCCAACTTAACTTCAGTCCTGTCAGATTTGTTTAAAGAAAGAAACAAGTCTTCATCTCTAGCCATATGGCCTGTACAACTACTGTCAACATACCAGGTACTCATAGCATAAGCTTTGGATGAACAAGAAGCCACGAACAACTTTTCTTCTTCTTAAATTCCTTCCTTTAAACTGTAAAATTGGCTTGATGAGAAGATTGTTGATTAGATTGACTTGGCCTGGATACGCAGTTTCTTCATATGGCCATATCTCTTGCAATATCTGCATTGAATAGGAGGTTACCACAAGGAGGAAATTTATCCTTCCTTGCTGATTCATTTGTAGAATATTGTGCTGCTTTCCCTTTTCAGATTTATCACCAGAAGACTTATTTTCATTTTGTATCTGATTAAAATTATGTTTTGCTTGAAAAGCACCCTCCATCACTTCTTATGATCTAATGGAGAACCTCTGCTCTTGTGCTCGCAGCTTGGAGATTAACTCTGCTATTGCGAGAGTTCTCAAGTCACAAGACTCTTCTATGGCTGAGATATTGGTCTCAAACTTTTCTGGAAGGCTGATCATAATCTTCTCCATCACCTTATGATATGAAAATCCCTCACCAAGTAGCCTTATTTTGTTAACTGTCTCCATAAGCTTTGCTGAGTAATCCTTTACTTCATCTATCTCCTTCATGTTTAACAACTCAAATTCTCTTTTGAGAGTTAAAAACCTCAATGCTTTAACTCTTTCACTTCCCTCAAATTCATCCTTCAATTTGTTCCAGGCCTCTTGTGTTGTTTCACAAACCATTATTCTTGGAAAGATGACCTCTGACACTGCTGAATGAAGGCATGTAAATGCCTTAGGACACCTGGTCACCAATTCATCATGCTTCTTTATCTCATTTAAGGTAGCATATGCTCTTAAAGGTGCAATGAGTGCTCCTCCTTGCTCCACAACATCCCACAAATTAAGTCTTCAAATAGGCTTTTATTTTGATAGCCCAAACCTAGTAATTTCCTCCAGCAAAGAGACAAAGAAGTTTCCAAAAGCCATGCTTTCAAACAAGAAGTTTAAATCTCAAAGGAACAGACCAAATAAAATCCCACAACCCTCAAGAATGAAGACGCGGATACCATTGTTGTAAAACAAGGATAAAACCAGAGAAATAAACTAGCACAAAACAAAGAGAAAAAGGAACTAAACAAGAAAATGAAAGAGAAATTTTGAAACAGGAAGTTCTACTGAAAAAAATTACATTTCGTTAACTTCAAAACATATATTTATATTGATACACAAACTAACTTAAAAATTAAGTAAACAACTAATCTATCAGTTGACGACACTTGGCAGGTACAAAAGCATGGTTTACAAACTGATTTTTTTTTTTTAACCTAAACACATGCATTACCACTAAGAATTACTTAACTTGTTTAAAATGCAAAACATTAAGTAAAATTCTACTGGTTTCCAAGGAAAATCTCAACAAGCTAACAGCTTTATTCCCAGATTCCATCCTCAAATGTCAAATATAACATAGCAGCATGATCTATCATTGATAACATCCTATAGATGATAAACTCAAAGAGTATGAGAAATCAAATATATCATTAATCGTAAATCTATAATACGATGGCAAATTAACGTAAAGCTTTATTGATTACAGTTAATATAAACAGCATGTTTTTTAGAGGACTAAAGCAACAAACATAATATCCTTGCCATAAATTACTGAAGACAAGTCACCGACTTTAAAGGGTGATTTCAATAACAACGTTGGATATGCTTAGTGAAGAAGATACCTTTTATAATCGAGTACTTGTTATGGATTTGATTGACAACAGCCAAACTGAACTGCGCACATCTACTCCATCCGTACGGCAATGTGGCAGAATCAGCTACATCCAAATACATAGACAAGTGGTCCACATTGTTTCCCTTAGGAAAAATTAGTATGCGCCTGGCAGAAACCAACCAACAAAATTGTAAAACTTAAACCAACGACAAGCAAATCATCGCAACACACAAAAAATAAAAAATTCATGTGTTCAACTACCATTTGTAACCTCCAACGACGAATACATCGGAGTAGTGACTTTTAGTGTTCAAACTAGAGAAATTCTCAATTTTCCATCCGAATTTCATGGATGGAGGATCCTCAACTGGCTGATTCTCCATATGTACCTGGTTTATTGCATAATAACTCTAAGACATATTATCAGAATAAACTATATACATCACTTCTCTAAATAAAATAAAATAAAAAACTCAATTTAAATACCTAGGGATTTAATATGATCATACACCAAAAACTACTAAAAAAACAGAGAAATCTCTTCCCCTCAATAATCCATAACCACTGTCTTAGCTTCCACCAAAACCTCTAAACGATCCGTACAAATCTCAAAACAAATGCAAACAAAATCAAACAGACATGTACGTACACATAGAGATAAAAAGGAAAAAAAAAAAGCAAGGTGACTTTACATCTATAGGTGGAGTCGTCATTGTATTCGATGGACAAAGAGATGAAAAGAGAAAGAGGGAAACGAAGCGATTGCGGGCTCTGCGAAGGACTGACGCTAACAAAAAGAAAAAAGGTCGTCGTTCATTACAAAACTTGGTCTATACGTCTTCCCTATAAAAAAAAAAAATTAAAAAAAAGTCTACACGTCAGGACAACCATTAATTTTGTATTTAATTTTATTTTATTTTTATATTAATTAATATTGATTAATAATAAGTTTAATTAATCAATTAATTAAAAAATTATTATCAAATCTACATTTTGATAATTAAATATGATAATTTTAAGTTAATTTCTAAATTGATAAATAAAAAAGTTTAAAAATTTTATTTTAGAATAGAATAATACACATACACCATAAAATAAGGAGGAGGATAAGTATGATAAATTTTTAATGAAAGTATTATTAAATCAAATGGTAATAATATTCTTTATTGTTATTTTGGCTTTATAGTAATACAATTTTTTAAAAATTATGTATACATTTCTATCTTATAATTTTATTATGATTTATTTAATAAATAATATATTTACACACCGAAACATAATTTAACGGTAAATACATTTTCTCCTGAATAATAAATTTATGATCGATTTTCCTCTTTAATATATAATTTAAAAATAAATAAATAATATATTTAGCTTAATATATAATATGTGGAATTAATTCTCTCCTTATGTAAAATATACACATATCATATTATAACATAAAGTTGTATTATTATATTATGTTTAATATACTAACTAAAATAAATAAATATGTAGAATTTTAAATATAATAATATATTTTTAATATAATTTTATATTAAGTCATCTTCATTTAATTGAATAATTTAATCAGAGAATGTAGCGAGTTGAACTGCAAGCCACAGTTATTGAAAGATATTATGGATAAAATAGACAGAACATTATGAAAAATTTAATAATTTTGAAATTTTAGATTCGGCCATAAACAGGTCTAGTATATCGGAGGAGTAACTGATTGTTGGTTCTACACTACAAGTAGTCAGCAAGCAATTCGTTCAAATTAACAAATAATTAAACACTAAAATCATTTAAGCTGAAATTACTTTGCACTCAACCACGAAGGATGGTCATATTCAAGTGACTCTAACCACTCCAATAAAAAAAATTTCTTTAATTTATAAAAAAAAAATATTTTATCAATTTAAATTCAACTAATTTTATTATTTTGGCCAACTAAAAATTAATTTTTTTAAAATTTTTATGTTTATATAAAAATTTTTAATTATAAGTCTATCTAAAATTAATTTTCTAATTTTATCTATATTTATATTCATTTCTTTTTTTAAAAAAAAAAAATCATCCAATATCTGATCACTATATTGAATTTCGATTATTTCGAATTTGAATCGAACAGATTCAATTTAAAGATTTTTCTAATATTAATTACTATATTTATAAAAATTTGATTTCGATATCACTAATTAAACTATCAAACTATTTATTACCCAAACTAATCAAATCAAATATTGTTATTGCACTCATCTCTTTGCATTCTGCATGTAGACAGTTGCATCTTTGATAAATGACAATTTATTGCTTTATACATTTTATATATATTAAAAAATAAGGGAAAATTGGAAATGGGAAGTTGTTAATGTTGAAGAAAAATCGTAACAGTGGGTGGGTGGGTGCCTTCAGAAAAGGGAAATATTATCCTAATCGAGTCCAGGATAATAATTAATGGATCATGAGAACTAGCTAAAGTTGCAAATTTGGAACAGGCTTCTTCGTTTTGCTTGGGACCAGAACTTGCAAATGAAAAAAAAAAAAACATGTATTTTATAAAAAGACATGCAATGTTATTACATATCATATGATCTTATTTATTCTCTTATTGTAACATGTTGATTTTAGATGAGAAAGAGATCATAAATTAATTAATTTTGATCAATTTCATTAATCAATTCCCTCGAAAACAAAATCATTTAACCAATCGCTCTCAAAGCTATGCATCAATCCAACAAATAAAAATTACTAGCGAATGTAAAATTCAATTAATTTAGTAAATCAAATTATAATTGGTTTGAAGTGTTCACAAACAACTAGAAAATAATAAATTGTTTATATATATGTACGTGTTTTCATGTATGAAATTGTTTAATACATCATTATATCAAAAAATTACATGGTGTTTCTCTAATGATAAAATGTCAAATCATTGAATACTAATAATGTTACTGTATTTAACACTTGAATATTTCATAAAAAGTAAAAAACAAATGAAACCTAGAATAATATTTTATACTTTTCCATATTTAAAACGAATTAATATAACGGATAAAAATAATTTTCTGTGTGTGTATATATATATATATCTATATATATATATATATATTCTTTTTCACCCTTGAAGGTAAGGTTTTAAAATTTAAATCGGACCGATCAGATTCAATCCAAAAAATTAAAAAACGATTGACTGGTTCAAACAACTTAACATTCAGACCCAACCTATTTTCTCATTTAAGAGCCACATAACTTATATTTTCTATTTATTTTTGCTTTATCTTTTCGATGTGAGATTCCTTGTGCTTCAGTAAAACAAAAAAAAAAAACACGGCAAAAATGGTCATCCCTCTTTTGAACAAAAGCTCAGGCAGGCACTAAAAAATCTTTTTTCTTCATTTCTTTTATTATATATATATAATTCTTCTTTCTCCATTTCTTTTATTATGTTTATATATATAAATCATATGTATAAATATATTAAATTATAAAATAAAAAATATTAAAATTAATAAAAATTTGAAGCATTATAATATGTAATATTAATTATAATAATAATAAAAATATATTTCTAATTAAATACAATTAAAAGTAAAAAAATTGATTAAATTAACTAAACTAAAAAATTTTATTTACCTTAATAATTTAGCTATTTAATTACTTAATTAAATTTATTAATAAAAATTTTCTTATAAATAATAAATATTTAATTATATAATTACTTTATTATTTAATTTTAGTTATATATACATTAAATATATAAATAATAAATATCAAATTATATAATAAAATATATTTTTTATATTGTATAATATTAATTTAATTACTCTTGATTTTATTTCAATTTAATAAAAAAAAATATTATCTCCAATAATTGTCCACATTCCCTATTTAAAATGTTTTAATTTTTTTTTTTTTAAAGTTAAAATTATTATTATATTGTTAAATATACTCATCAATCACATTAATCTAAAATAATAAATGCCATTAATGACCATAACAAGGATAAAAAAAACTAAACGGAACATAAAGGAAGTATATATTTTACTTCCGCTTTTTTTTTTATTTGTAATTTAAGATTTTTTTCATATATTAAAAAATATTTATTAATTATATTTAAAATAATTTATTTAATTTTATTTCATTAATTTTATTTTAAATTAAATTATTATATTATAATTAAATATTTTAAAAATAAAAAAAATAGATAAATATTATTTTGAAAATTTAAAACGATAATTAAAAATAAAAATGAATAAATTTCTAAAATCACAGATAAAAAAAAACACAAAATAGAAGAAATAATTATTAGCAATACAAATGTTGTGACTACTGACAATTGATTTAAAAAAAAAAAAATCAAAAGAATCACAAACCAACTGGGTCTTAAATTAATCCTCACTCTCAAACATGCATATTTATCAAGAGTGGGTAAACTAACCCAAAAAAAAAAAAAAATTATCTAATTCGAACCAATGAAATAAAAAAAGTTTAATCAGTCGAATTGGTTAATTTTAAGATAGAAATATTTAAAATTTTCAAATTTTTGTATTTCTTACTAAAGAATAACTTCAAAAATTGTATCCTTGCTGTTTGATATTATTATTCTGGCATAGATTTTACTATCGTAGTTTAGGTATTGATATTTACTATCTAAAAATTAAAAATAATTTCAAAACTTAAATAAATAAATAGTCAATTGGCCAAACGGAGGGCCACGATCGACTCCTATTCTTGTTATATATTTTAGTATTCATCTAACCAAAAAAATCCAGTCGTGTTCTTTCCATCTACTGGCAACTATTAGTTCAGAATGGGAATCATACGTTAAGGTTGCAAGAAAGACGGCATAATTCATTTAGAGAGATGCCCTAAAAAACTTCTGGAAGGTATTAATAACCATAGATTGTCTAAACAATAATAATCTCATAAAAAACAATAACATGAGCAAGGAGGCGCTATAAAAACAAATCTGGACAGTAGAGAGGCATTACAATTCTTTTACATGAATCCTACGCCCAGAACTGTAAATTCGACAACCAACCATTTTACAAGCCCCGTCCCCAGAAGACAACCATCGATAATCAAAAAAGAAAAAGAATTAAATTGTCAAAACACAACCAACTATACTCGGTATACATCCCCCTAGTCAAAAATCCTGCTATGTACTTTGCTAAATTACATTGGAGCTGTATATTGGTAAACCACCAATCTCTAAAAGCAAGGAGGTACTCTCATTTTACGAGGCAAGCAAAGAAGAGGAACAGCTCAAGTACCGGCTGTATCATTGATAAAACCACACTACATTAGGGAAGAAGACCTCTCCCTTTTCCCACCCGCATAAAAAGGGAAACATATATCCTACAAAAACCAATTTTTACCTAACCCTACAGATCACCTTCATTTTTCTTTGTTCTTTTTATTTTTTTTTTCCCTTTTTTACTTTCAGAGCTTCTTCATTTGTTTCCTTCCTTCAAATGTGCCACTCAAACTCAGTCCTCCGCATTTCCATAATATATTTATAGCATATCAAGGTGAAGGGTGTCTGATTCAACTTAATGTGCAGGTGGAGGATCATCAGCTTTTGTCTAATTGTATATTTTAACTGGCTTCTCAAAAGTATGACGGTTCTGCAACAATGATAACAATCAGGCATGAATACATATTACTTGGCTACATGACAACAAAAAACATTGTTTCTGGCAATGGTATGAAGTTTCCATTGTTGTTGAAAAACTAATGTCTTAAAAAAGTGGGGGGTATTATTGCCTTGCTATTACAGAAGTAACACTGTACCTGGTTTACAGCATAAGACCTCTTGGGCACATTATCGGAATGCTCCAACCCAAGGTACTGCTCCCAAGCACCATAAACATCTCTTCTCTAAAAATATTAAAAAAAAACTCAATTTAAATACCCAGGGCTGTCATACCCAATAAGAAAATTTGACAGAAATTTATTTGCAGGGAAAAGAAAAACTCAGAAGCACCTGAAAACGAGTGAACACAATGTCGGAATCCTGCAGGTACTCTGGACGACCTAGGGACAGAAATGCAAATTTCCACTGACCCACAGAGGAAGATGGAAACTGAGTTAGTAACTGAAAGATATGCACAAAGGCCGAAATAAACAACAAAGCTTCACAAATTAATGCACAATAATTAGTGAGCTGCCGAGCAGCATAAAGTGCATACTGGGTCTCAATAGCTATCATCTCTGACCTTTATTAAGCGTGCATGTTCATTTATATACAGGAAAAGCAGAATATATATTTGAAAGATACCTTTGCAAATTCCTCATCAGGAACCTGCAATTTCTTCTGTATGCGCACTTTAACTTCAGCTAAAGTTTCACCCTCATGGATGACCAAGAAAAATGGCTCCCCAAAATTCTGTACTTGCTGTTTAAGACATATAAAGTAATAGCACATAAGAACTTGAAAATCAAAAGCCAATTTAGTAACCATTTTTTTGCAACCAGATGGCTAGGAACAGTCAAAGACTGGTAATCAATTTATAAATGTCCCAATACCATTTGATTCTGAGCTGTCTCCTTTGTGAAGTGATAAACATGAATCAAGCGATCATGTGGACCAAGATGCTTCTCTTCTTCAGGGATCTGTTCAAGGGGAGAGAGATGTTAGCTTTAACGCAAGAATACTTCTGACAAACATTGCAAAGTTACGCATTGGCTTAAGCATCCTATGATTCTAAAAAAACTAACAAAAGATAACTCCATGTCAGCCTCGCCTATTAGACATTCATTAAATTATGTTGGTGCTTGAGAAACCATGACTTATGCCTCCATCTTAATACCATTAGCCAGTTAACATTTACTGCAAAGATAAATTATAAATCCATCTGGGAAAAATTTGAGTCAACCAACAAAAGTCATCAATCATCTTGAAATATTTACAGGCCTAGTAAAATTAGATAAGTTGCTCAAATAGTTTTTGTTGGATTCAACAGGCTTCAAGCAACAGTTTTCAGTCAGCAAATATAGAAGCACCAAGTTATGTAGAACATCAAGTTCCAATCATTAACTGGTATTGCACACAAGCAAAAATAGCAGGTGTATGATTTTATGCAATGAGCACCTTTCAAAAACAATCTCTAAAAATTATCTCTAAGTACACTTTTATGTACATTGCCAACTTGCAGCTATATCTATGAGTAATACAAACACATGCTCTACATCCAAGTCAAACTAGCACCCATATCTAATGATCCTATAGAGCATGTCTAATGGATTGAGAGTCATGGACAGTAATAGAGTCTCATCCCAGACGCAGAACACAAGAAAAGGACAGGACTCAGCATTCATAAGAACAAAAGGGGGAAGATGCAAAAGGAGCTTGCCTCTTCTGCACGCAATGTCCAATACTGGTCATTTATATTCTCAATTTTTTCATTAGGAGGAAAGATCTGCAAAAGGTAAGATGACAGAACCATGAGTTAGAAAAGCCACCAATAACAGGTCCTGACAGAAAACCATAAAGATATTATTATGAAAAGAGAGATTGTAATTCCATATCACCAACAGCACATATAAACATGCTTCAAGCATCATTCCAAATTGTCTGAATCATCCAGTAATTGTTAAACAAGATACAATTACTTTTATCCTGGTAACTTCAGTAATTAAGACATTACCTTATAAATCTTGTGGTAGAAAACTTCAAGAAGTCGAAGTTCTGCAGTTGGATGAGACAGCTCCACCTGTTTCAGGGGAACAGCATTTGCAAATTTTTATTAACCAACCATACACCATAAGGAGAGAGAGCTGGGAAAATACAAGAAAGGCATACTCAAGGTAAGCTCCTATAGTTTGGAAACATCTATTAACCCACTATTCAAGTGCAAACATTAGTCAAACTTATAAGTAACATTTGAGGTAACGTGGTCTTTCATATTACAGAACACTTTCTAGATCAAATAAGCACAAATATAGCAAAGCTGGAGCAAGAAAGGTGTTACCTTTGTTTTAAGTTCATTAAGCACATCCCCCACAGTGCTCTGTTTAGGTAATCTAATATTATGAATTACCACCTGAAAAGTTGCAGCAAGGTTAGAAAAAATGCTGAAAGATGTTCAAGAAAAAAACAGTAGCAGTAGATTTACCTCATCTTTAACAGCATGATGAAAAGCAACTTTCAGATTTTTTAGACCTTGCAATTCTGGAAGAGGAATGTCCAGGACTTCATAATACAATATATCAGAGGTCTGAAAAGAATAAAACATTTACATTATCAGCTA
>CANXYC011203061.1:0-22786 GCA_948193065.1 Aleurites moluccanus
TATATATATATATATATATATATATATATATATATATATATATATATATATATATATATATATAATTTAATCAGTTCGGTTAATTTAAGTTATTATAAAAATATTGAACCAACCCAAATAGCCGAAATTTATAAAAAATAAATCAAAACGAATCAAAATTTGAGTTGATCCAAATTAAACTAACCGAGTTATGTTCGATCGATTCGATTTTTTATTTTCACAGTTTTTTTCAATGTTTTCAAAATCAGACTAGTTAAAAAACCGGTGAAGATAGATGGTTAAAGAATCAGAAATTCGATCGAGATTGAACTGGTTAAACCGAAAAAATCGGTATATATATATATGTATATATAATTTGACATTTATTATACATATGATGAAAATAAATATAATACAATTATGACTAAATTAAGAATTTATATAAAATAATATTTTTTATGATGTCAATTTTCTTAATTTCTTTTAACTCAAAATGATGCCATTTTTACTTGACAAAAACGACAATCGTTTTGATAAAAAATAAATAAAAATTAAAAAAATACCTTCTTGAAGCGGAAAACTAATTCGGTTCGACCAATTCACCGATCAACCGACCGATTCATAGATTTTTTAATCAATTTTTAAGGAACAAGTTATTTGAGACTGATCGGACCAATCCTTAATTTAATTTCTAATTTTTTTAATTTAATTAACTGATTCGATCCGGTTTTAACAATTATAATTTTTTCTCACCCCTACCTTTCAGTGTAGAATCCTCAAGTTAAAAGCTTAATAATTAAATATATGTTTTGTAATATAATATAAGAAAATAAAAATTAAATTTGTAATAATATTTTTCTTTCAATAATTTCTAATAAAAAAAATAATCTAACCAATAACTTAATCAATATGTATTTCTTATATATTGAAATAGTGATTTAGTTGGATAATTAAAATTAAAAATAATAAATTTAACTCGTCTTAATGGATATCTAACTAATTATTTTATCATTTAATAAATAAAATTCACTTTATTTATAAATAAAATAAGATGAATAATTTCAAATCCGACCTAAGTATATATATATATGATGTTTTTAAAATTTATTTTATATATATTTTTATTTATATTATTATAATATTTTTTAAATAAAATATACATTATGACATATATATGCATTTTATGTAAATATGTTGCATTTTTTAATATAAAAATTACTATATTTATATAAATTTAATTTCATGAAAGTCCCCTTTTCCCCAAAAACGCAAGATGCAGTGAAAAATGAAAATCAAACTCATACGAGCAACAACACTTCGTGTCTCACGCGCTTTATCCATTTTGCCCTCAATTGACATTCAAATTCCCGCGATAACTCCCTCACACCTTTCCACTCAGCTTCCACGCTCATATAAACTCGTGTAATTCACTCTCCATATTTTCCTGTCACCTTTTGCCTCTTTTTAACTTAAACCTTCCTTCCAAATCTGATTTGTCCGACAAACACCGTCGACAAATCCACCGGAAAATGACGTCATATGTAAAATCAAGGGAGGCCGTGGTGGAGGTTAAGTATTCCGAAAGTAGTGATAGATACCTGGTGCGCATATTAGCGATAGTGGAAACATATGTGTAATCTTTGACTCTCTGTAGCTCAAGATAAACTAAAGCCAGCAACGCTAAAACAAAAATAATAATAAAATATTTTATTAATCATAGGGCAAGTGTACTATGTACCATGTGAACAGATTGAGAGAGTAATAAACTTTTGCCTTTTTAACAAATCATAGAACTTCTCAAATCAAACGTTACCCATAAATTTTATTAAAAAGTTAATAATTTCTAACTCCATTTGTTCAATTTTTTTAGAAATATTAAGTTTTGATTTATGAATAAAATTAATTTTATAAATAAATAAAATACATTTTTAATAAACATAAGTATTTTATAAGAGTCACATTTTTGAGAAATAATATCAACTTTAATTTTGATTTAAATATTTTACTTATAACTCAATCATAATATATATTTAAACTATTTAATTATAATAAAAAATCATATTGATGTAATTAGTTTTTATATAATAAACAATGAATGAACTACACAATAAAATAATTCAACATATTTTCACATATAAAAAATTATATAATTTATTCCTAAAGACGAAATCATAAAATTAATTTTAAATATGCTGAAAAAATTTTTTATGTAAAAAAATTAAATTTAAATAGATCATATAAGATTTTTTATAAATTAAGAATTTTTTTTTTGTTGAAATTTGGATCACCACATAATTTCGTCCCTATTTATTTAATAGAAAATTTTTACTTGTTATATAATTTTGGAATTTTGACTTTATTAATAAAATAAAAATTAAATTTACTTAACTTTTAAATTAAATAAATGGAAATTTTATATCATGCATTACTTATTTCTTTAACTACTAAAATTTAATTTATAAAGGAAGTAAATGAAGTTATTGATTTAACTCCACAATAATATGCATAAAAAAGATATTTTAATAATAATTTTATATTCAAATATTTTTACTAGGTTTGTTTGGTTTAGTTACCGGTATTAATTGTTATTGAAAACTGTTAGCTAGTAGTTGGTAATTGATAGTTAATAGTTGGTGGCTGTTATTTAATAATTAATTATCATAGATATTTAATAAAATTATTATTAGTTATTACGATATTCAATAATTTTTAAAAATAAATATTAATATATATTTTTATTTAAATATTATTTTTAGAGTATTTTATTTAAAAAATATAAATTTAAAAAAAAAATTATATTTAAAACTTTGATAAATATCAACTATTTAACTATCTAATAATTAATTAATAGCTAGATATCAATTATATATAAATTTTTTTTTATCAAACATTCAATAAAAGCAATGGCTCATTAAGAAAATTTTGAATTTGAATTCTTTATCTCTCAATTAGGTGTGTCATGCATAAAAAAAAAATATCATGCCTTATAAAAAATTTTCTTAAAATTTTAGCAGTATTATAATAATATAAAAATATATATATTTAAAAAAAAAGAGTTAGAAAGAAAGGGGAGTCTCTTTTAAGGTGTCCTGTTGCCAAATTGGTTCTTGCTGGAAATGATGATGGGACAAAGCCAAAGCCTGTTCAAAGGATTATTTTCATTTACTTCCAGTCTTAGGGTTTCGATTTAGACTTTCCATTTTTCCTTCTTTCCAGGCGCGGGAAACTCTCTCTCTCTTCTTTCTTTAACTTCAAATTACTAATAAAGGTTCGTACTTTTTATTGTTATTTTTATTTTTTTAAAAGACTGGTTGGTTGCTGAGAAAGTTGAGGGAAGGGAAAGAATTTCCTATAGAACAGGAAATTTAACTTATTCTTTGAGCTTAGTAAAGACTGTTTGGTTGCTGTTCTTTTGTTACTTAAAACGAGCAAGTAAAGAGTATTGGTACTCAATTGAATCCAATAAAGATTGAATATGTTAGTTAAATATGTACATGTATTGATACACATACTCTGATATGTATATATATCAAAAGGGTTGTTTTGATTATTTGTTTCTTTGAAGATTTTGGATTTTTTTTTTGTTAATTTTATTTCAAGGTTGGGCAAGTTTTAATTTTGATGATTCAAAACAACAATCATTGATTAATAGAAAAGAACAATTCTATTTTTTTTTTTTTTTTTTGTTGGGGTGTGTTTATGTTTAAGTGCCTTATCCTTCTGCTATTTTTTGGATTTTCTTTTTTCAGCTGCTAAATTTGAGTTTCTGGTTAATTTGGAAGTAAAATTTTTGAATATATGATTGCTTTAATGTTTGTGAAAATTAATGTTAATTTTTTTCTAATTATGGTTGGAGATGTTTTGGCTTTTTTGAGTCGAGTTGTTATCTAGAGCTTTTTATTTATTTATTTATTGCTTTCATTGATGTTCTTTAAGTTGATAATGAAACTTGCTTGAGAAGATGTTTCTGGAAATATATACTTTTTTTAGCTTGCTTGTTTACTCTGTTTGTTGTGGACTTTCTGTTGTGGTAATTTCATTTTCAATTGTTTGACTTTCATTTATTCTAATTCACATGTCTCCTTTTCTACTGTTCATTTACTTTGTTCACTACCGGTTGTACTGTTCTAAAGCATCATGACTGCTATTTTATTGATTGGTATGCATTTTGGTTAGTCAGGAGTTGTCCTTGATGCTCCTTCACACATATGACCAATGAGATTTATTTCCTTCAGGAGTTTGGATAATGACTTTTTCTTACTATAAAATCTACAAGTTATCCTTTTATTTATTTTTTTCTCATTTCTCTACGTGTTTCTCTCCAATTTTGGAGCAAACTATCCTTTTGATCTTTCCCTTTTTTTTAAAAAAATTTTTATTTGGGTTGGGAGAGTTCTTACTTGTTAAAAGAGGTGGCAATGGTTAAAGATGCCAAATGTTTGAACATTTTTATTTCTATGATGTCAAATGATGAGCAAGTAGGCCCACCATAGACATGCCGAGGGAGATGAGCAAACAGTAAGATCCAATATTGGAAATGACTTGGTGGTTTAGGCCTGAACCTGGACATAGGTAAATGAAGTAGAAAAACAATAAAATGTTTAGCAAATGATCTGTTCTTCCATTTCGCTTTAAAATATGTTTCAATAAGCATATTCATATTGATTTTCTCAGTAGAATGTGTCCTTAGATGGAAATGTTTGGCAAGTTGGGCACTCGTACAAGTCACAATGCATCCTTCATTCACTACAAAATTGCATCTACCATCAACTCCATAGACGAATGTTGATATTCAGTAAGGCATTTTGTTTGTATTGATTTCATATTAGTGTAGTTGGGGTGTCATGTACTTGTTCACTTTCAACCTTTTTAATTCTTCAAGTTTTTCAGGAAACGATATTTCTACACCGCAGCTTTATTAACTGTAAATAATAATTAGCCAGTCAGTCTGCTATCATAATTTTTTGAAAATTCAGTTCTTATGTTTGCTACTTTGAATTGATTATTTCAACATCCACGGCTATGGAATTCTTCTTATATCAATTCAAGTAGAATTTTACCTTTTTTTGTGACCGTATATCTGCAGTTATTCCAAGAGTTTATCGAGCTACCTCTATCATTAGAACAAGAAGCATGAATTCTCCATCTACACAGTTTGTCTCCTCAGGAAGGATGGGTATGTATGAGCCCATCCACCAGATTGGCATGTGGGGAGAAAACTTTAAGAGTAATGGAATCCCAAATGCATCTGCATCAATGTTTATGACTGGCAATCCAAATACATCTCACTCAATAATTTTTGCGGCAGAAACAAAGCTAGACAATCAGGTGCAAATCATTCAAGTTCATTCTGCTTAATCCTTGTAGTTTTTTTTTTTCCTGATGTATGTGCTAAAGAATATATGTTATATAATTTCTCTAGTCAGAAGATACTTCACAGGGTACTCTTGGGCCTTCTAGCAAATATGAGCAAGAAGCAACTAAACCCATTGATAAGGCAAGTCTGGTGGTGTCGCGGTTTCTCTTTCTCTCTCACATCTTGAATTAATAATTTATTCCCTCATTATTCAACATAAATTCTCAGCTTGTTATTCTATCATAATGCCTTCTTGTTTGGTTCATCAAATTCCTATTTTTTAGTCACTTGTTAATTGAGATGTGATAGCAAGCATTTAATACTGGCCCTTCTGAATTTGACGAATCTGATTGGTTTATCCATTTGGTTCCATTTTCTTCTATTTTTTATATTTGTAATAAGTATGTGTTTCTTTAAAATCTATTCCTTGTCAATTTATTTGTAATACAGATATGATCATGGTCAAATGATTTGACTCACAAGCATGTCTGATGGTTCTTTCTAAAATGAGAAGAACTTGATTCACAAATTTATATTATTAATGTTTACAGGTTCAAAGACGTCTTGCACAAAACCGTGAGGCTGCTCGTAAAAGCCGTTTGCGGAAAAAGGTATAAAGGGTTGTATATTGGAACCGACAACCTACATGCAATAAATGATTTGGTGTGCTAATTTGAACTTATTTTTTTCCTTGCAGGCTTATGTTCAGCAGTTAGAATCAAGTCGTTTAAAGTTGATTCAGTTGGAGCAGGAACTTGAAAGGGCTAGACTACAGGTATGTAGAAGATTACTAATGAGCAAATAAATGACCTATTGACCTAATGGATCACCTCTTTTTCTCTTGTTTAATCAATTGAAGAAAATATATGTATGATTGCAGGGTCTGTGTATAGGTGGTGGAGTAGAAACTAGTCATCTGGGGTTTTCTGGACCAATAAACTCAGGTTTGTTTACAAAATGCTTGTATCATCATATGCTTGTTTTGATCTTGCTCCTAATGTTAATCTGTCTATTTCAAATTGCATTTTTCTGTGACTCTATGGTTGGTTTAGTAATTGACTTTTGGATGCAACAGGCAAGAAATTTGGACTTTACCTTGACAAGCATTGTGCAATCAAATTGGTTGCTAAACATTTCATGCAGTGATGTTCAAATTCAAGTTTATAGAACATTGACATAATTATATTTCTCTTTATCTTCTATGTGGGAAGTTTTTAATACTTCTAAATTAGGATTGTTTTGATTATTGTTTGAGAATAATTTAACTACAAAAGAGAGGGAAATAGCTGATTAGGAGAGCAACCAAATTTTAAGAAATTTTTAAAGTTTAATGCTTCATGTTATATACATTTCTGTTCTGAAAGAATGCAAAAGAGAATGATACTACGCATAATGGACATTGAAAGCAAATTGTTGTCCAGGAGTCATAAACCTGGGCGACAAAATTAAATGTATTATTAATGAAAGCAAATTGTTGTCCAATAGTCATAAACCTGAGCCACAAAATTAAATTTATTATCTATTTATATTCACTTGTGCTCCATGTGAGAACTTAAAACTCATTTTCCTAAAGATTGATGTGCCAATGTTCTTTTTTGGCTTCTCATAACTTTTCTTTCCTTAATTCTTCTATGTTTTTGTATTCAACTATAAGCCCACACTGAAATTCTGCAGTGATTGCCACTTTTGAGATGGAGTATGGTCACTGGTTGGAAGAACAAAATAGACACATTTGTGATCTGAGGACTGCTTTAAATGCACATATAAGTGATATCGAACTTGGCGTACTTGTAGATAATGGCATAAACCACTATTCTGAGCTTTTTCATATGAAAGCAACTGCTGCAAAAGCTGATGTTTTCTATCTGATGTCTGGTATGTGGAAATCATCAGCAGAGAGGATTTTCTTGTGGATAGGAGGATTTCGCCCTTCAGAGCTTCTTAAGGTAATGCATGAAGCTTATGCATTTTTTTATGCATATAAGCTGTTAAAATATTGAACTAAGGTTAGAGATTGTGTGATCTATGTACTGTTACTATTCAATACTTTCTGGAATAGGATTAGACATGCACTTATGTAAGCACAAATTAACAGTTGAATCTGACATATCTGAACCCATCTTACCACTTCTTTGATTTTCATCATTTCAGATAAATTATTTGCAACTTATTATTATTTTATGGCCAATGCATTGGCCAGCATTCAAAGTTTCTTGTCTCATGCATTTTGTAGGTAATTGCTCAAGTCTGTTGCTAGTTAGAGGGATCTGGTTAATTCTCTTTCATGTCAATTGGGTCTTAGTAAATGACATATTCCCTTATTAATGGGCCTCTTCTAGAACACCTAATGTCACTCATAATTGAGCTATTACTTTGTCTTCTATGGGCATTGGCCACTTTGTGATGTATAGCAAATTACATCAGAATTTTGGATGGGGCACTTTTGTTATTAAAAAAGGCAAATATTCTCCTATTAATTATTGTGTCCTAAACTTGCATTTCGAGAGCCTGGGGAAAAATCATGCCTCTAATTGTCAGAAACTGGGTTGGATATTCTATCTGGCAAATTACTTCAGAATTTTGGATGGGGCAATTACATTATTACCAAAAGCATATATGGTGGCCTTTACACCTCCAAAGGGTGATTATGACCTAAAATTGTACTTGAAGAGGCTGGGATACTTTTCGTGGATTTTTTTTCCTATATTTTTAATGAGATTCTGATCTGACCTTATTGTGAGATACACTAACGAGGCTTTGATTACAGGTACTCAAGCCTCATCTTGAACCCTTGACAGACCAACAACTTTTGGATGCATGTAACCTTGAAAAATCATGTCACCAAGCAGAAGATGCCCTTTCACAAGGTATGGAGAAACTCCAGCATACTCTTGCTAAGAGTGTAGCAGCTGGTCTATTGGGTGAAGCAAGTCATATGCCACAGATGGATACTGCAATGGAGAAGCTGGAAGGTCTGGTCCGCTTTGTGCAGCAGGTAATATAGTACTCTCATTGCTTCCTCTAATAGTTTTACTCCAAATTCATAATCAGTTGATCTGGTTCATCTCTCTCTCTCTCTCTTCCCCTACACCATATTCTTGTGCATGATTGGCTCTTTAGCAGTTCATTTGTAGCCGAGAAGCCAATTTGAGTATGGTTATATGCTTGTAATGAAGAAAATAGTATCAACAATTATAATGATTAACATTTTGTTATTAAAAATTTAATATTGCATATTCAATTAGAAAAAGTGAGGGAAAGTCCAAACATGCTATTTCAAATAATCTATTACATCGCATCAACATAATGCTGTTAATTTTAACATCCTTATCCCTTTGTTAACCTGTCCCTTATGACAAACATTGATAATAAAATAATTATCCTTTTCCTCTAATGGTTTTACTGTTTTTAATGGAGGAATTTCTTTATCCAATTTGCTACAGAATTGGATAGCCCTTTTGCATTACCATATACTTTTCTTGTGGACAAGTGTATTATCTTTATAGGAAGATTATTTTTTTCCCTTTATGTAGTACTTATTCCTTTCTCCCTCTTGATTTAATTGCTTTTGTCTTGAAAAAAAATACTAGTCTTTTGCTTACTAGCCTTCATGTGACTAAACTGAAAGCTGTTTCAAATTTTACACTGATATCGGCTTGCTGTACTCCTCTCTTGCACTCCTATGGATAATATCTGTAGTGCTAGGTTCTGCTATAGGAATCCCTAAAAATGTTTCAAGGCTATTGATATATCATAAATGGGTAAACAATAAAAGGCTTAAACTTGTTTTAGTCTTCTTAATTGCCTCGGTTTTGTGGCAAGAAATACTCAAGAAAGGATTATATTACAGTTGCTATTAGCTTTCTTCTTGGTTTTCTTTGTTCCTTCTTTTTGTTTTGCTTTCTCTTCGCTACTTGTCACTTGTTTCTTGTTTCTAGTGTTACTAGGGGTTTATTGAAAAAGAAAAGTTATCACCTCACAGAGTTCTGATAGGGCAGCAAACTAAAACATTCTCCTTTTATCTTTGCATCCTAACCAATCCCTCCTGACAGGACTTGAGGCTATTTAATATATCATTGTATTGTACAGGCATAATCCACTGTGTGAAACATATCTGACTACATTTTCCAAGGATTGAGGAACAGTTTTGATTTTATATTCTATAGCCCTGTGATTGAGCTCAGAATTTTTTTGGTTGCTTTCTAAGTGACGAACTCAAATTATTATTTATGAATATCATTTATCATTTATTGGTTTAGGAGGTGATATGTTCTGAAAGATAAAATGATGTTGTAAACCTATAGTTTAATTACTTACCTACTATACTTGGAGGCAAAATTAGCTTTATAGAGTTTGCATGGATTTAAATATTTCATTTATGGATGCAGAACTTATCACTGAATTTCAGAATAACAACTTAAATTCGTAACATAAAAATGCTCAACTTTGATTGTGTTTCAATAAAATTTACTATTGCTCAATTCTTTTAAAGATTTGGTCTGATTCTTTGTGTTATCCAAGTAAGAAAGTCATGTGGCTCTTCTTCAATTATAAAATTGGAGGAGAAAAATTTTAAGTACCGTTGAAATTCTGTGAAAATTTAATTGTAACTTTGTTAGAACACATAATAAAGTTGAGTTATTTTTATGTTACGAAGTGAAGTGATTGAACATAGTTTTTTTGGTCTGTGATCATGGATGAAGTCAGCTTGCTGGTATTTACTAACAAAAAACTTATCTCCTAAACAGGCAGACCATCTTCGGCAGATAACTCTGCAACAAATGTCGCTGATCTTAACAACACGTCAAGCAGCTCGAGGTCTACTTGCCTTGGGTGAGTACTTCCAACGACTACGAGCTTTGAGTTCACTTTGGGTGACTAGTCCTCGTGAGCCTGCCTAGTCTTTGCTTTAGAAGGACTGTCTTATGTTCAAATTTCATGGAGATAAGCCATCAACAGAGCCATAATCTGGTAGCCAAAGGTGTGCCTTTTGGTAATGATGTTGTAGACCTATATAGACATAATTCATGTTTACTGACATTTTTGAAGCAGCCTGCCACAATTAAGTTGTAATGGTAAGTAGCCATTTTATCAAAGAGCAAGATTCTAGTTAAATCAATTTTCAATGCCTATTTTACTTTGTATCATCTTCAAAGGATATGTTTTGTTTCAAGTCTACAACTGAAAACATTTTCATGTAAATTTTTGCAGAATGGTCTCGTGTATTGGATATATCTTGTAAATAACATGACAGTGATAATTTTCTTTATGTATATAGTTTTCTCTGTTATTTGAAAAAAATTCATAGATGCTTTAGTTTAGACATTAATCAAACTGTAATTTGTTTGGCATTGCTATTACAGCTATTGAGAAATGCTTTATATTTATTTATTAATATATTGATTACAAGCCCATTAAAATTGTTTTTAAGGTAACGTTAACATGTTTTAGTCATGAAAACTCTTTAAGATTCATTTGGATATGTATATGTTTGAAATGAGGATGGGTTTACATTTGAGTTTCAAATGAAAGTAATAAAACTTCAATATTTATGTTAATTTTAAATATTCAATCATTGATGATAGGATTCAAATATTTTCATCAAGTTTCTAAAGAAATCATTACTAGGAATGAAGCATGCCCTCAGAGAATTTCATGATTGTAAAATTCATGCGTCAAGTGATCCTAGTGCTCTTTTGAAGGGAAAAGAAAAGAATGCCTTTTACAAAAATAAATAAATAAATAAATAATCTTAAATTCATATCCGAGAGGGGGCATGAGAAGTTCTTTAGCTTTTGAACCTTTTAACCATTGATCGAGTGTGATGAATAAGTATGGTATGTAGTGTTATGGTGCATATAGAGTACTTTTGTGATGAATGATAATAGCGTGGAAATTTTCAATTTTATTCATTCAAACATTATAGAAAATATATTCAAATATATCCCTTATATTTAACCTAAAAAATACATCACTTTTTTTCATGCAAAAATGACTTCAGTTAGAAAAATCGCTCATCCCGCCCCTTCTGTTATTTCTCTCTATGTATATATACACTCCTACTATAAATTAAATATTAACTTATTTAATTATATTTTCTTACTCAATTATTATAGCTTTAAATTAGTTATAATATATTTTTTCAAACAATTTTTATTAAATAAATTTTAATTTGAAATAATTATATATAAAATTTTTATCTTTTTATATACTTAAAAAAAATAATTAAACATAATTTATAATAAGATTTATATTATATAGTTTTACATCACATTTTATATCTTTTTTATATTTTTATTGAATTTATATTTTTTAAAAAATATTTTAATATACAATAAAAATTATTTTAAAATATTTTAAAATAAAACGTAATTAACATGTTTATGCATTAATTATTATTATATTTGAACCCATTTATAAATCAAAATGACGGGCAAATAATACCTGTTTATATATATATATATATATATATATATATATATATATATATATATATAACACTAAATTCAAAAATAACTAAATTAAATATTAATATAATATTAAAAAATAAAAATATATATAATCGAGTCAGGTTCGTGACGAATATTAAAATTACCTAAACTCAACTCAAGTTCAAAATAAAAAATCCACCCTTTCTCATCTACTAAACTGGAAGGAGAAAACGAATGAGATGGACAAAATCGCCATTCCTAATTTAAAACAAAAAAATTTAAATTGAATTCTATACAAATAGATGGAATTTATAATATGCTAGTTTAAATAAAATTTACAAATTACATAATTTAATTGAAATCCTAATTTTTTATAATTCTACCTAAAATTTATTTACAAATAAATTTTATATTTTAACGGACAAATAAAAAAAAAATAACATGATTATGTGGCAAATTATAATTTATCCAATTTATGAGGAAAAAGAAAGACTGAAATTAAGTAAAGGGTGTTTGATAATAATATTTAACATCTAAATTAAAATTTTAAGTTGTTTAATAATATATTACTTAAAAATCTTAATTAAAATAAAATTCACTTAAAACAATAAATCAAAATTTTTAATATAATAAACAATTAAATTTTAATTTTTTCAATTTAAAAATATTTAAATTTTTAATATAATTGCTTGTTGGTTCTCGAATAAAAGTTTTACATCCTTATCTTTTATTTTTTTCCAAATAAACTTAAATCATTAAAATATATTTCAAATGATATATATTTTTTTTAACAAACCTGGCTTAAGTACCTTCGGTTTAGCTATAGTTAATAACTAATAATTATTTTTGATAATCGATAACTGAAAAATATGATTATTTGACAAAAAATTATTGGTAAGCAAAATTTTTATTCAGTTAGAAATTATAATTATTCTAAAAATAAAAGAAAAATGATATAATAAATTGTAATATCTAAATTAAGATTTATTTTTTTATTCAATATAAAATTTTAATGATATTTTTATGTTTAAACTAAATAATTTTATTTATTTTGAAAAAAAATATTTGAAATTAAATGAAATTATTTTTATGTTCTTTAATTATTTTTTATAGGAATAAGCATCAAAAGTGAAAAAAAGTATACTGTTGAGTTTCGAGTCTTTGACAGAGGAGCAATGCAAAGGAGAAAAAAGAAGGGTCGAAGAGAACAAAAATGTGGGTTAACTTGTCTACCTTGCCGTATGCAGTTGGACTGGGAAATCTTGGCAGAAAAGAATATTCTGTGTGCCCTACTTACCTACCTTGTTTGCCATTTGCTAATGATCTGGCTCTCACGTATGCTGAAGTGGGATCTACATATACAAGAGTCTGCAACTGAGCCTGGTGAATATCCACAGCTGAAAATTTAGATCAAAGCAAGACAAAGATTAGTAAAAGAAAGAAAAAGAACTTTAATTACATATTGTGCACAGAAATTTGTGTTGAAGTTATAGAATTAATGAAAATATTAATCAAATTTCTCTAAAGAAAAAGCAGAAATAGTGATAAAAATTAATCTCAGTGAAAAGAATTAGTATATTCTTCATTCTAATCCCGACCATTGTATAAAAGTAAATGGTAAGAGAGACAAGTTATGACCCATAAAGCATAGATCAACGACAAATTTCATGAATTCTCTAACCCATATTTCAGAATCACTTCACATGACCATAAAGACCTCATTTTTATGAGCTGAATATTTCTGTGTGTTTCTATACAACTCTAGTTGACTAGTACCTTCTCATCATACTTCCACGAATAAAAAATTTACCAAAATCAAGAGTTCTAATTAGAATTTGATTAAAATGTTGCTCAAAAAACAAGAATGCATACTCAAACTGCAGTACACTTGATCAAAACACTTAGATTAAATAGCCACAGATAAGTAATTTAATTCACCAATTGTTCTACTAAATTATATCTTACTAGTTACTAGCATTCACATTGTTTCTGCAAGTATAACTGACAATATCTGAGCAATAAGATTTATTCTTGCTAAGGGAGTTGACATAATCCCCAGGAGAAAAAAAGGGTGATCACATTAAATGCAGGCAATAGAACAATGAAAGTGAAAATGACAAGTGAATTAAATGTTGAGGTTTCTAAAAGTAGCCGTATCTGTTTATCATTTAATCATTCCTGAAATAACGAAGAAATTGATAGCATCAATATTTTTTTTCCTGTGAAATAGAATGCTGACATAAAATGAAATCACCATGATCTTATCTTATCCCTTCTCTATCAATCAAGATCCACATAAGGTGCTAAAATCTTAATTGCTTATACACCAAAGAGAACCAAAATTTCAGATCTCTTCCACCGGATTTTGAGAGAAACTAATAAAGGTCAATGAATGTATTTACCAGCTTTGAGAGGTTGCACAGATGGAGCGTGAACAATTATGCTTCTCTAATCAAACCACATTTCTGTTGAAATTGTTAAGAGTATGAGAAAAAGCCAATCCCATCTCCAAGACAAAGAGCCTTGCTGAAGCAAATGAGACGCATTCTCAGGCCATGAAAACAACAACAAACTTATTTCAATAATCTTCCACCATTTACCCCCTAAGCAGAGTTCTAATGGGAAGTCAATTAAAGTGGCAACAAAATGTTAATGAACCGAAACCAGTCAAAACAATGCCTTCTTAATATGTCAGAGATCAACTATTTGTTGACTTCCGTAGACTTGACCAAATATCCCAAAAATTATAACTTCTTTAGAATTAACAATTGAACTTCTCTTCAGCTCCCTTTTCTATGCCTACCAATAATCCCGGCAGGAACAGAAACCATCCTTGAAATGATGAAAACGAGTAACATCTCTTACAATTATTTCTCTCCCCATAAGCTTGGAGATGAATTTGATAGCAGTGTGGCAATCATTACAGATCCTGAGATTCTTCATAATCCTCAATGTAGTGTTTTCTGGAGTACTTATTAGCCCAAATGCAATGGCAAGTTTCTCACTGTGATACCTAAGAAGCTTATCTTTCACCTCTATTTCAAGGTCATGCAATACGGATTGAGTGTCTGGAACAAAACCCATCTTTTTTATCTCCTTCCAGATCTTGTCCATCATTTTATAGATTTCATCTTTCTGTGGATGAAGGCTATCTTCAGCTCCAAAGACATGAACTTTGTTCTGGATCTGAACCCAACTAAATCCCTGCTCTTTCCTCACTCCTCTATCCTTCATTAACTTTCTAATTTTGGCAGCATCTTCCCATTTTCCACAGGCTGAATACACATTGGCAAGGGCAGAATATGCCCCACTGTTATCAGGCTCAATAAGCAGCAATCTCTCTGCTGCAACTACTGCCAGATCAACATTTTTATAAACCTTACAAGAAGATAGCAGTGAACCCCAAGCTATAACATCTGGTTCAATGGGCATATTTTCTATCAATTTAAATGCTTCTTGCAGCAACCCAGCACGCCCAAATAGGTCAATCATGCATGCATAGTGGCTTAAAGTTGGCTCAATTTTGTGGATATTTTCCATCAAATTAAAATAGCTCCGGCCCTGCTCCACCAATCCTACATGTGTACAAGCTGAGAGCACACCAACATAAGTTATATGGTCAGGCTCAATACCAAGTGCCAACATCTTCTCAAACAGCTCTATAGCTTCTTCTCCAAGGCCATGTTGAGCTAAAGCAATAATCATAGAACTCCAAGACACGGTATCATTTTTCCTACATATGAGATTAAATACCTTCCGAGCACCATTGATGCTTCCGGCTTTTGCATACATTGTAATCAGTGCATTGCCCACAGAAACTGATAGATCTTCTCCTGATCTCATGGCACTGGCATGAATTTGTTTGCCATGATTCAAAGAAGCCAAACTTGAACTGACACTCAACATAGCTGCTAGTGTAAAACTGTTTGGTTGTGGTCCCTCTTTAGCCATTGTTCTGAACAGCTCCATAGCATCATTATTTAAGCCGTTCTGTACATAACCTACAATCATGGCTGTCCATGCAACTACATCACGATTTTTCAATGAGTAAAAAATGTGTCTAGCTGGGGTGATATCCCCGAGCTTGACATAACCATCCAACAGGGCTGTAAAGGCTACAATATCAAGATCTGAAATCCCAATTTTCTCTACAACCCTTTGAGCGATTTCAACCCCTCCAGATTTTGCATACATTGAGATCAAAGCATTTTGCACTGCCCCAGAAATATCAAAATCTGTCCTAATAATATAACTGTGAATTTGTTTCCCAAGATTCAAGTTCTCAAGATTGGCACAAGTTGATAGAATACTTGCTAAGGTGAACCTATCAGGTTTTAAACAAGAATCCTTCAACATGCTAGAGAAGAATTCTAGTGCTTCCTTATCAAAACCATGATGATTGTATCCTGCAATCATTGAATTCCATGTAACTACATCCCATTCACTCATTTGCTGAAATTGTGCAAGGGCAAGGTCAACTCTACCACAATTCATATGCAATGAAATAATAATATTACAGCTTGTAGTGTCTTTCAATCTCATCCTATCAAAAACAATGTTAGCCATAACCAATTCTCCAGCCTTTGCATACATATTCAAAAGTGAATTCGCTACAGGAGCATACCCACTAAGCCCTAATTTAACAACAAAAGAATGAACCTTTTTACCAATGCCAAGAGCGCCCAGAGCAGCACAAGAAGAAAGCACATTCGTAATGCTGAACTGGGTAGGTGAAACTTTATCCTTCACCATATCTACAAACATCTTTATTGCACTTTCAAAACGGCCAAGTTGATTATAACCCACAATCATGGTAGTCCATGAAACAGAATCACGATCAGGTATTTCATCAAACACATGATGGGCTTTATCTATTTTGCCTTGCTTGGCATACCCCGAAAGAATAGTATTCCATGAGAATGCGCTTTTAACAGGCATTTCATCAAATACATTGTAGGCATCAATAATATACCCAGATTTCGCATACAAATTAATGAGGTTGTTAGTTAAGTAGACACTAGAGTTGAGGCCTAATTTAATCATCTGGGCATGGATTGATTTGCCCATTAATGGGTTCCTGGATTTGAGGTTTGTCTGTAGAAGAAAGGCATAAAAACCTGAAGCTGAAGAAAAAGAGGGAGAAATCTCCATCAGAGACTGGACAGAGAAGAAGAAAAAATTTGTGTCAAATTACATGTATTGCTGGTTTAAATAACTGAATTGGCGGGAGCTGCAAAGTTGGAGCACAATAAAATAAGTGTTTGCAGTAATGGGTTGAGGGGTTGATGTGTTAAAAATATATTAGTTTTTGATTCTTTAGAGTTTAAAATAATTTTGTAAATTTTTTTAAAATTATATTATTATAGTATTTGTTATAACGAATTCAATGACATATTTTTTGTATAAAACAAAAATCAAATAGATTTAAAAATATATGTTAGAAGTGTGTTAAATTTAGATTATTAGATTTTAACGGTTTAAATTTAATATATTTATATTACATTTTTTGAATCCATTTGATTTTTATTTTATAAAAAAATATATCATTAAATTTATTAAAACAAATATTATAATATTATGATTTTTAAAAATTTTTACAATTTTTTTTGGAATATAAAAAACCAACACAGCAGGGGCTAATGTGTTTTTGGCATATTAGCCCCCTCAACCCTCGAGTAATGTTTTTAAAATTAAACCGGTGAAAACAGAAGGTCAGAGATTTAACTGGTATCGAACCGATTAAACCGAAAAAAAATCGATATCAATATATATGTATATATAATTTGACATTTATTATATATATATGATGAAAATAAACATAATTTGACATTTATTATTTTTGATCAAAAATTAAAAAAAATAAAAAAAATCTTACCCGCTCGAACTGGAAAAATTAATATGGTTCAACCAATTCACTAGTTAATCGGCCGATTTACTGATTTTTAACTGATTTTTTGGGACGAATTTTTAAAAACTGACTGAATTGATCTTTAATTCAATTTCTAATTTTTCCTATACAACCGGTCAGTCTAATATAATTTTGACAACTATACCCTTGAATAATAGCTATGATTGCCCATAAAAAAAAAAATCCTCAATTTTTAGTTTTTTTTTTCAATTTTAAACTTTTTTTTATTTTAATAATTAAAAGTATAAATTTTCAAAAATTCTATATACTAAAAGGGAGTAAATAGATTAAAATAATAGTAATAATAATTATTATAAATTCGAGTCACAAATTAATTTAGTTATATATATATATATATATATATATATATATATAAAGTTGATGCAACAATTAGTGGAGCAAGATAGGATGACATAGGTTCCTCCATTGCAATAAATAATCTCTTTTAACACCATGATCTACATGTTGTTAAAAGTAAAAAACTTTTAATGCTATTAGGACTTAGTTAGACTACCAGTCGATATATAACATTCTCATAGCTAAAAGTTTTTTTTTTTGTAATATTATTATAGATATTTAATAACATCTTGAATATGATGTTAATATATGTTAGACATTTAGTAAGACTATTAACATATATAAGGCATCTCCAATGCAGCGGTAAAATGGTCGTAAATTTCCTTTTTCAATTGAGTAAAATGGTATTTATGGGTGTTTTACTGTTCATCAACTGTTATTATTTAATTTATATGTATAAAAATATTATAATTAAAATAATAATTTTACAAATAAGCTCATATTTTTTTGAATCTTGTTATTTAGTTTTTAATTTATATAAATAATTAATTTTAAAAATTTTAATTTATAAAAAATTCCCATTATATTTAAATTATAATTTTTCAAAATATATATATTCTTACATAAATATTTAAATTAAATACAAGCAATAAAATTAATATTATCTAAATTTTTGCCAAAAAATCATATTTTAAAAAAACTAATTAATTTAGATATATAATATAAGAATTTGAAATAATACAAATTAATTTATACCAATTATTATATTATATATTCAATTTAATTATAGGTCTCAGTTGATTATCATTAGATTTTGAATTAATTAAATTTAGTCTCAATTAATTTAATTAGATTTCGAATTGTCAAAATTAGATCTCGATTGTTTTATATATTAAATATAAAATATTAACAATAAATAATATTAATTAAAATGACTATAAACATTCAAAATACATATTAATATAATAACATAACATAGATTAAAATATAAATAATTTAATAATCTGGTAAATCAACTCCGGATATTTCAATATTATCAAAATATTGACCAAAAGTATCAGTAGTAGAAGAAGGCTTTTGTTGTTGATTTCTTTTTTCTATAATTTTTGTTTATTCAACTCTAAAGTATTCACATACATTTGGATCAGCAATTGTGTTCACGTTACGAAATATAATTTTATTTTCTTCTTTCATTTCTTTCAAGGCCAAATTCTGCAGTTGGATATTCATTTGCTTTTACCTGTCAAAAGTGCTCTTCTTTAACATGTCCATAAGTTGTTTATTCTCTTCTCTAAGATTATTATATAATTCCGTCATATGTTCATCATTTTTTCTTTTTAATTTAGCTATCTTCACTCCATATGGTCGTTGAAATGAACTTCCACTCAAATCTTCATCATTTAAATTGAGAGAAAATGATAATAACCTATGAGACGATGATATTGGTGATTCAGGAGTAGGATTATGTGACTGTGACGAGTCGTAATTCACATTATGTGCCCGAGCAATTTGTCTAACAGTGGGAATATTATATTTAAATTTTTCAAAATCTTTAACTATATGCTAAATATGATCAAATTTGAATCCTTTTTTGAACTTTGGACCTTATATGAATAGGTTTTTTACTCGATGTATCTGCAAGTAATTATAAAAATAATATTAAACATTGAAACTGATAGTAAGAGAACGAAAATTATAAATACTCACAATATCCTAATCTGAAGCACCATTTGGATTCAAATTTTTAATTTGTTTTAGACAACCATTCAATTTCTTTACTTCAGCAATTATATTAATCATTTGAGACTGCACAGATTTGTTTGGATCGACACTCCATTTGTTGGTTCCTTGCTTCAATAAAACTCTGTTCCACACGAGACCAAAAATTATCTGAAAATTGATATCTACCCGTGATATGATCCTGAGATATGTTTAAATAAACTTGACAGAGAAGCACATCTTCAGAATTATAATATCCAGTAGATCAGACAGACATTTTCTAGCAAAGCAATAGATATAGAAGAAAAATGACGTTTTTACAAAATAATTTATGCAATATGATGTTTTGATAATGAATTGGAGATATATATTTATAGCAAATGAATGCTACAATATTTTGGTATTAACAGTCTGCCCAAAAAATATTTCACACTATGTCCAAAAAAACAAATTCACACTCTACTCAAAAAATAATTCACATTATGCCCAAAAAATGAATAAACACTCTGTCCAATAAATAATTCACACTATGCCCAAAAAATAAATAAACACTCTGCCCAAAAAATAATTAACACTATGCCCAAAAAACAAATAAACACTATGCCCAAAAAATAATTCACATTATGCCCAAAAAATAAATAAACACTCTGCCCAAAAAATAAATTCACACTCTGCATAAAAAATAATTCATACTCTGCCCAAAAAACAAATTCACACTCTGCTCAAAAAATAATTCATACTCTGTCCAAAAAATAAATTCACACTCTGCCCAAAAAATAATTCACACTATGCCCAAAAAATAAATAAACACTCTGCCCAAAAAATAATTTACACTATGCCCAAAAAATAAAAAATACTCTGCCCAAAAAATAATTCACACTATGCCCAAAAAAATAAATAAACACTATGCTTAAAAAATAATTCACACTATGCCCAAAAAATAAATAAACACTCTGCTCAAAAAATAAATTCACACTCTGGTTAAAAAATAATTCACACTCTACCTAAAAAATAAATAAATACTATGCTCAAAAAATAATTCACACTATGCTCAAAAAATAATTCACACTCTACCCAAAAAATAAATAAACACTCTGCACGAAAAATAATTCACATTCTAAATTAAGGGTCGATTACATCATCATCTATAATTGTTAGATTGGATTTTAAATTATATAAGATAAGTTTTTTCATTTACTATAAATAACATATTCATTATAATATAGTTCACAATCTATAATTTCTTCTTCTTTTATTTATCTTCTAAAAAATAAACTACAAAAAACTTAGTCTATTCCTTCATTTACAAAACGAATTCTAATATAAGAATTCCAGTTAATTTAGCAAGTTCTAGTTCTTCTTCTGATGAAGATAATGATGTTATAATTCATAACAACCTTGCAGACATTGCTGCAAATGAAAAATTGATGCGTCAAATGATCGCTAACAATGATATGATTATTGCAAACTGCTCCAATCAACAAAATAATCAAATGATCCATGGTGGCTCGATTAGCTGTCATGCAATGATAAATCTCAACCAGGAAAATACTGATCGTAATTTATTTAATGACTATTTTGCTAGTCATCCACACTATAATGATGCAATGTTTCGCCGACGATATCGAATGTCACAAAATTTGTTCTTTTGCATTGTTGATGCTGTTAAACATCATGATAACTATTTCCAACAACGAAGCGATGGACTTGGTAGACTAGGATTATCATCTTTACAAAAAGTAACAGCTGCCTTTCGAATTTTGGCATATGGTATACTAACAGATACAACAGACGAGTACATTAAAATAGGAGAATCAACGGTAATTGAAAGTATGAAGAGATTTTGTCGTGCTATTACGGAGATATTTATAGAACGGTATTTAAGAACACCCACAGCTAATGACATCGTCAGGCTACTCCATATTGGTCAACAACATGGTTTTCCAGGAATGTTGGTAAGCTTAAATTATATGCATTCGAAGTGGGAAAATTGTCCAACTGCATGGGCTGGACAATATACAGGTCGTAGTGGCTCGCCAACTATTATTCTAGAAGTTGTAGTAGACTATGATCTTTGGATATAGCACGCATATTTTGGTATGCCAAGTACTAATATTGATATTAATGTGCTGGAGTCATCCAATCTTTTTTCTAATCTTGTTGAATGCATTGCTCCTCTAACTAATTATACTATTCAAGATAAAGAGTATAATATGGGTTATTATTTAGATGATAATATATATCTCAAATGGTCAACTATTGTGCAAAGTATTCACCAGCCACAGGGTCAAAAAAAATATATTTTTCAATTCGACAAGAAGCATGTAGAAAAGATGTGGAACGTGCCTTTGAAGTTCTCCAATCATGGTTTGCAATCGTGGTAGGACCAACACATTTTTGGAGAAAAAATGTGTTACATGACATTATGAGTGCATGCATTATTATGCATAATATGATTATCGAGGATGAACTTGATGCACCAATTGAAAAGGCAAAGGAAGCACTAACTAGAGAAGTTGAATTGGTGGTTGATGAAAATATAAGATTTCATCAATTTATTAATCGTCATAGACAAATCAAGGATAAAGAAACCCAAATTATGCTTCGTAATGTATTAATTAATCATTTATGGGAAGAATATACTAATTCAGATAATTAAATGAATATTACTATGTATTTTTCATATTTGTATTTAACTTTAATTATAAATGTAATGTAATTTTAATACTTATATTTAATTTTAATTATAAATATAATATAAGTCTTTTTAATTCTTTTTGTTAATGTAATTTTATTATAAATAATATATTAATAGTAAATGAGTCATTTAATTAATAAATTATTATAATTTAATTTGTTATATTATTACTTTACTAAATTAATAATCTAATTTTTTTTAATAAATATGTAAAATATATTTATTTATGGGCAATTAGTGCAATATTATAAAATATTAGAAAATTATAATAAATTGTATAAAATAGATAAAAAAGTGTTAGTCCCTTTGGCAATCAAGAGGGGGTGAATTGGTTGTCTTTAAAAATAATAACCAATTAAAAATTTGATGAAGGAAGAGAAGAAGAAAAACAACACAGA